>OY987335.1:50280241-50476187 GCA_963920685.1 Polydrusus tereticollis | reverse complement strand
AGTGATGAGTTCCAATCATTCGAAAAGAATGGCATACATTACCATCCGTTTACCCACTTCTTTCAACAACAATGACGTAATTGAGATTGTCATCAATCAACAAGATGTATTTTTGGATATGAGCGAAGCCCAACTCTACATTGAGGGTGAATTTAAAGGAAGAAACAACTGCTGAAAAACCGGAAATTGTTCTTTAACAAATAATGCTGGTGCATTCCTTTTCGAGTCCATATCTTATGAAGTTGTTCTGGTATTGGATTTTACTATAAATAGCCGACAATTTTGTATGCTATTCAGTCATTCACGGGGGTTCAAACAGATAAGATCAAAATTAGCTGCAGTCATCATATGACGTCATAACTCGAGATGATGAGTTATTTTCACAAGATTTAATAATTGTAAATACGTAGTTTCAGCGGAAAGTTCCTAAAGCATAAACTGGGACTTTCTTGGGTGTTGTCCAAATAAAGTCGGACCAATAAAATATTTGTTAAAGTTCCGAAGTTGTTTAATTTTGTGTTTTTAAGTTGAATAAATACTTAGGCATAAAAAGTGTTATTAGTCATACATTATAAAGGGTCAGAATAAGACCATTATAATATACAGAGTTAGGCAAAAGTTTCAAAACAATTTTATTACGTTTTAACAAGACTGTTGTGATTTAGACACATGGCCTTAAATTACGCAGCAGTCTTTGACAGAATGCAAGACGTGCTGCTACCGTCTTCGCCGAGCGGCTTTCTGGAGGCCTGGATTAATGATGCCATGGCCGCATACTCGCCCAATGGACAAACTGAACTCCAGGAAGTTCGCTACGACCTGTCCGTCAACGTTACGGAGGTGGCGAAGGGCCCAGACCGAGATGCCACATCTGCACCTGGTGTCCAGGACCTGTTAGGGTTCTCTAAACCTCCGTCCGACTGCCGGCCGAGTGGCGAAGAAGTGGCAAGCGACCCAAACCCCGTGGGTGACTCACAGCAGGCAATAACAACTAAGCCTGAAGAAGAGGATCTCTGGTCGTGGTGCGAAGAAATACAGCCGTGGGGAATACTGGGTGAAGAGGATGAAAAACCAGTCTATATTGAACTAGCTGAACGTCAGCATATAAAACAAGGTGGTGGACATGCGTTAAAGCTACCCGGAGACGGAGACGCCTCTGTTCGCTTCATGGCGCCCGAGCAAAAGACCGTTGAAGGCGAGGAAGACTTAAAGCCCTTCGTTCCGCCTAGGTCAAAGACCCATTTTCAAGAAGTTAAAGAAGTTTTAAAGTTTAAAGATTTTCAAGAAGTTGAAGAAGTATTAAAGTATAAAGAAGTCGAAGAAGTTTTGAAGTATAAAGAATTTAAAGAAGTTTTGAAATATGACATGCCTGAAGTGGTGCCACATCAAACAGGAATAGATGAGGAAACCGTCTTGTGGCTACATGGCAAGTTGAAGGCTGAGGCCCCAAGTGATGGGCGATGGATCACCGCACTCCTAGGGATCGTTGGAACGCAAGCAATGGACCCGGCTGCCAGGGACCTACGTGAAAGTATCCGAAAAGGAGCTGGGGTGCCGCTGGTAGACCGCTTTGGAGTTGTGGGGCGTCAGGAGGACGACGGAGCAGTAGCGGTTTGGTGTCCAAGGAAGTATAGAAGTAATATTCTCAACTTAGCACATGGAATACGCCACAACACGAGACAAGGAATGGAAGAGATTATCACGAAATGGTTATGGTGGCCGACGATAGAGAAGGATGTGGACACGCACTTTAGTCAGTGTTTGTGTTGCCAACACTTTAAAGAAGATGACCTGTGCCACGGAATGTTAAAACCGTGGGGCGCAGTTTTAATTACAATCATTGAAGATTTGCCAAGGACCAGACACAGTAGATTTACAACACTGTACTGTGCTATAGATGTATTTAGTGGATTCATAGAAGCAAGACCACACAGAAGTATTCACCCAGCCTCGCTAATAGAATTTGTACAAGCCGAAGTGATCAGCAGATGGGGAACACCCAGTTTGTTGATGCTAACATCAGATGTGGCCAAGTACAGGGAGAAGATAGCCCATGCAACCAACATAACAACGGTTGGCACGGCAGAGAGTTTAGTAGCCGCCACGATGATACCATTCCAACGAATGAAGACAAGAATTTTAAGTATGACCAGAGAAGAATGGCCTCTACAGCTGCAGTCCTTGCTGAATCAAGCCAGGAGCCGCAGAGATGACTTCAACGGAGCCACAGCCAGAGAGATGGTGATGAACACCAAGACGATCCTCCAGACTCGAATGTTCTAAAGCGTAGCATAGAGTAGAAATGGAGCTACGGCCAGAGGGATGGCGATCAACACCAGGACAATCCTCGAAGAAACAGATGAAGACAAGTGTATATATTAATTAGGTAAATTGTAACTGTAAATATTTTATTGTTGTTGTTCATTCGACAACAGCTAATTGGATCTCTTCAGGGGGGTGGTGTTCTGGTATTGGATTTTACTATAAATAGCCGACAATTTTGTATGCTATTCAGTCATTCACGGGGGTTCAAACAGATAAGATCAAATTAGCTGCAGTCATCATATGACGTCATAACTCGAGATGATGAGTTATTTTCACAAGATTTAATAATTGTAAATACGTAGTTTCAGCGGAAAGTTCCTAAAGCATAAACTGGGACTTTCTTGGGTGTTGTCCAAATAAAAGTCGGACCAATAAAATATTTGTTAAAGTTCCGAAGTTGTTTAATTTTGTGTTTTTAAGTTGAATAAATACTTAGGCATAAAAAGTGTTATTAGTCATACATTATAAAGGGTCAGAATAAGACCATTATAATATACAGAGTTAGGCAAAAGTTTCAAAACAATTTTATTACGTTTTAACAAGACTGTTGTGATTTAGACACATGGCCTTAAATTACGCAGCAGTCTTTGACAGAATGCAAGACGTGCTGCTACCGTCTTCGCCGAGCGGCTTTCTGGAGGCCTGGATTAATGATGCCATGGCCGCATACTCGCCCAATGGACAAACTGAACTCCAGGAAGTTCGCTACGACCTGTCCGTCAACGTTACGGAGGTGGCGAAGGGCCCAGACCGAGATGCCACATCTGCACCTGGTGTCCAGGACCTGTTAGGGTTCTCTAAACCTCCGTCCGACTGCCGGCCGAGTGGCGAAGAAGTGGCAAGCGACCCAAACCCCGTGGGTGACTCACAGCAGGCAATAACAACTAAGCCTGAAGAAGAGGATCTCTGGTCGTGGTGCGAAGAAATACAGCCGTGGGGAATACTGGGTGAAGAGGATGAAAAACCAGTCTATATTGAACTAGCTGAACGTCAGCATATAAAACAAGGTGGTGGACATGCGTTAAAGCTACCCGGAGACGGAGACGCCTCTGTTCGCTTCAAAGTCAATGGCAAGGAGATTGAAAAAATTAGAGATCCTGGTATCGTTAGTATGGTTAGAAGTTTGCTATGTTTAAATGACCAAGAAAGTCGTGCTTTAGAGATTGCAGGATGGAATTGGCCCAGTGGTGTACTAAAAACGTTAGAGGGCACTACAAACGAGTTTAATATACGTATTCCTCTCTCTTTCTTGCTAGGTGTTTTTGCTGATTATAAGAATGTAATTATGGGAAAACAAAAAATTAAGCTTGTACGTGCTCGACATGATGATAACTGCTATAAAAATGTTACCGTTGGGACCGTTAAAACAATGTCTGAACGTGCTCGATATGTCATTGTATTTTTTATGAACGATCGTAAGGACAATTTTAAGTCCGACTGTACATATTTAGATAATTTGAATATCACCGATGTTAAATTGTTTCTAAATTCCGAAGTGTATCCATATGAATCGTTAAACTTAAACTTTAACAATAGACAGTTTACGGAAGCTTACAGGATGTACACGGAATTTCAAAAATCATATCTAGGCAAGCCGACTAGTGAACCACTAATGGATTTTGCGGCGTTTGCCAAAAGGGCTCTTTTCGTAATTGATTGCTCTAAACAAAACGAGAGCATTAAGAGTGCAACAGTTGATGTCAAGTTAGAGTTTCAAAGTTCTGAAAACTTTTCGAATGATGCGCGTGCCTTCTGTATCATTGTTTACGATCGTATTCTCGAGTATCAAGCTTTAACTGGTCAAGTAAGAGACCTTATGTAATCAGTTTGATTTGAACCTTCAGACAATGAAGTTCGTTGTAGTCGATATTCAAGGATTTAACATACCCGAATTTTGCGCTAAAGAATTGGCTATTTACGATGAGAATAGTATGAAAAGTTACTTTTTTAAACCAGTTAAACCATTCGACACCTTAAGTAAGGCTTGCAAGAAACAAGTCAAATATCTATTTGGACATCACCATGGTATCCTTTATAATTATGGTGATACCGATTACAAGGAGCTACATAATATCATCTCCAACAATCTGATAGACGCAAACATCATTTACGTTAAAGGACGTGTCAAAGAGGAATTTTTAGTTAAAACATTTTCAGAATTAAACTGCAGGACGCCATATATTAAAAACTTAGAAGACAACATTGGTGTACCAAAATTGGAAAAGGGAGATGTTGATGGTTGTAAATATCATATTTTAGATATTAATGTTTGTAGTGTTAGAAATGCCAAAGTGTTGTAACGATATATTTATAGTCTTTTACCTTAATAAATATTAAAATTTTTCAACAAGCCAACTTTTATTTATTTCCCAAGTAGCTCAAACGGTTTTGTTTACAACAGATTTATTCAACAGGGTCCGTTCAATGGATTTATTCAACAGGCCAACAGGGTCCGTTCAACGGGTCAACAGGGTTGTTCAACAGGGTCTGTTGAACAGGGTCCGTTCAACAGGGTATGTTTAGTTGATCAGGGTCAGTTGATCAGGGTCTGTTCAACAGAGTCTGTTTAACAGAGTCTGTTTAACAGAGTCCGTTCACAACGGATCTATTTAGAATTAGGCTCTGTTTCGAAACTATCAGTTGCTCTCGAACCTATGACGAAGGTAGTTGAAGAGAAGATCCAAGATCATTTAAGTAATATTCGTACGCTGAAGAAACGTATAAAGCTTTACATAAAGCTTTACGAAGACCGAAAATCTTTGGTTAAGTTACTGTCAAGACTTAATATTCAAGATGAGTGTTCAAACCAGATATGAAGTTGGAGATGAAGTTACAGTAACATTTTCTACTGCAGACGAGCGAGTTATCGTTGAGATTGCTGAAGGAGAGCTATATTTTTCCAATTATGATTTTGAGGAGTTTATAACTACCTACAGCGGTGTTCATGGATACTGGCGTGAAACTACTATTATAATTGACAACTACAATTTGCGTTTCCATAAATACCTCGGCAGCCGATGTTTAACTTTTGAAGAAAATGAACAATACTTATTTTGCTGGGATGAAAGTCTTATAGATTTATTCTCTAAACACATTGAGAATTTATATAAGATAAATTGTGTTTGCTATTAAAAATTAATATACTTAAGTCTTATTTTGTAAGAAGTGAAACTATGATTTAAAAACAAAGCATGTTTATTAAAAACGCAACAAGAACAGCTAAAATCAATAAATATATTAAAGTATAACTAGTCTTTTATTTAGTATAAAACAACTTTACCCAACAAAAAACCCAAGCACCTAACCTAAAATAAATACCTTAGTCTAAAATAAATATCTTAACCTAAAATAAATATCCTAACCTAACAACCCCCTAGCTACCAAAGAATGTCGAGGCATAAAAAGCTGCACACATAATCAGTCTTTTCTCTCCTGTGAATCCTCATCGTACAATACCAAATCTCGATGGCCCCAAGCAAGCGTGTACTCGGAATCCGGTATAAGGAAGCGTTTGTCGTCCGCGTGTGACAACGCCACCTTATTTTCAAGTTCGACATACATATTGTGTAATTGAGAACGGAAAGTCGACATTTCGCGATATATTTTAGTACCCTCTACGTCAACCGCCTGTTTATAGTCTGTAAGCGTAAGCTCTTTTTTGGTGACGTAGTCGGGTACCCCTTTGGCCTTTTTACACCCTTCTGTCGAATAAGTTTAAACTCGTCTTCATTTGGAAAATATTTTCTGGCTTCGCGACATTGTTCTGGTTTTAAATTTTGACTAAGTTTATCCAAACTACTCGCCATAAGGCGAAAACAATCGAGAAAGCGTAATTTTTGGCCTTTTTGGTCAACTCGCCGTCTACATTTACACAATATGCCTTCGCACCGGTTCCATAGAATTCCCAAACAATTTTTCCTGCATACTCATCCTTCATACGGCCCAAGATGGATGTGTTTACAGGAACATTGTGTGGGTTATCCTTTGGGTAGTTGGATGTATCAAATCTGTGTAAATTTTCCTTTATATCATCGTAAAAATTGTCGGTTGTAATTTGCAAGATTAACGAGTCAGTATCGGTGTAGAGCAAGACAGCCTTATCACCGGATTTGGGTTTAATATAATCATACAAAAAGTCATACATAATTGTCTTGGAGAATTCCAAAATGGCAAACCCTGCGTAAATAGGTTTATTATATACGACTTTCTGTTTCTGCATCTGTACAGCAACCAGATTCTCGGAAAATATTGTTTTCGTTTTTGAAATGCGGTTTCATAGTTAACGCTTCTGCTCCCAGTCTCTTACCAATATTTTCCCAGTGGGTAACAAGTCTAACATCTACCCTTTTCTCCACGTTCTCCATCGTTTTACCAAACACGGCATTATTCATAAGTTTAAAAAAGTCTTTTTCAAACTTATTTTGAGCTTTGTTTCGTAATGCCGTGTTCATGTCTATATATTTTTTTAGCCAGGGTGATTGATCAAAAGAAAGGATGCGGTGAATTTTGGTTAATTTGAGGCCGTGATTTAGTGATTGTCGCAAATTTTGATAATGAATAACGTATTTTTCTTTTTTATTAAAATTTGGAATTATTTTGGAAATTTTTAAATTTGTCTTTGGTGGCTCGATGGATTCTGGGCAAAAGGGTAGCTCGTTGTGTAGATAATGTAAATTTTCAGGATATTCTAAATCCACTTCCAAAATGTATCCGGTATTTCAATCGTTTGCAATGTTCATGTAATCTAGATTTTGAATTTCAGCCTCCTCCAACCACTTAAAATTACCAGTTGGTAAATATTAAGACATGGCCGCCCCATATAAATTGGTAGCGTCCAAGTACATGATGTAAGAGGTAGGTTTAGAAGCGTCATAATGTGGGATAAATTTGTTGTTCGCGATACCTTTCCTAACGCTACACTGACTGACTCCACCGCGAATACCGCGTTTCAGAAGATGTATCATATCAATGTCTGTAAGCAGGGTAATCTGGGTTTTTCCAGAGAGCGCAGCCGCATCCCACGAAAGACCGGGACTTGTGAAATACTGCGCAGGTTCGAGCATATAGACATTCATAGAAACATTTCTGAAATTTTCGATAACATCTGCTAGCAGTAACACGTCGGATTTTAAATAAATGTCGGAATATTGACCTAAATTCTCGCATTTAAACAGGTTCCATACTGCCCAGGCACGCTTGTATTCCTCTACAGAAATATCTTCTTTTTTTAAACTATTATAAAATTCCTCATGTGATGATAGCTCGTATTTAATTTTAAAAAAGAATCAACATACGAATATGGAAAAACACCCTTCTGTCGAATAGGTTTAAACTCGTCTTCATTTGGAAAATATTTTCTGGCTTCGCGACATTGTTCTGGTTTTAAATTTTGACTAAGTTTATCCAAACTACTCGCCATAAGGCGAAAACTATCGAGAAAGCGTAATTTTAAAAATACATTTTGTTCCTTGTCTTTTTCCACTTTGAATGTATCCACCAAAATATGTTTGGTGAATGAGACGTAACGTTCTTTATTTTGGGCGATAACATCCAGCTTTTCCTGTTCGGTAGCCAACTGTTTAATCATCAGATGGCTGTCGAAGCCGGATAGGTTGTGGAAAAAGATGGGTATAAATTTTGGAACTATAAAGTTGACATTGCAAATAGAGTGAGCTGCCCCTCTGGATTTTGATGTGAGATAATCGTGATCTCTTACTCTTTCATCACCTACATTAAATGGTTTTTCGCAAATGTGACAACTAGTAGCCATTTTAAATTCGTTCTCCTCTTCAGGCGTTAGAGGGGCCATCGGCTTTTTGATTTTTATAAAGTCGTTGTAAAGTCGTTTACAGTCCTTTTTCAACGTCTCTACAAACATATCACTAGCACTATCACCCCTATAAGTCCTGAATTGAGAGTGTGAATCGTCGAAAGAACATTTAATGTAATAGGCAAAAGAGTAAGGCGTATGCTTATGGGTTTTGATGGTGTAAGATTGGTTAGGAAAGCTCATTTTCCTCTATTTCAATAGGCTCAACAACAGTTTCAAAATCCGCATACACTACAAACGGTACTTTTAATTTTTTATCGAAATTTTCAAATTTAAACTCGTTCTCGGGAACGTCTTTGCCATATTTATCCTTGCGGAAATTAGTAGTTGGCAGTTTAACCGAAACGTGTTTACAATCGTGAGCCTGATGGGCTATTAATTTATCTTCAATGTAAAAATATTGCAAACAACCATCACATAAGTACTTCGTGCCATTACGTTTTGTTAATTGACTTGAGACCAGTCTAGACAAGTTTCTTATTAAGCAGTAATGATTATTTCCATAATCATCACTAATTAATAACAAATTTACATGTCTGTTTCTGCGAGATTTGGTAAATAGCAAAGGTCCAACGACTTCAACGATATTTTTTCCGTTCTCGAAAACTTTATATATTATATATATATATTATATTTATTATATTTAAGTCCGTAGACATTGACCGAAACATCGTTGAGTTCTTCAAACCTTGTAATATCGACAAGTTTCATAGGAGAAGCGCTTATACCTGTAAAATCCAACTCGTTCTCAAAAGGCAAGTAGTTCGCGACTCTATTTGCATGTTGAGTCCTATCAATTGGATGAAGAGCAGCTAAGACTGACCATGTAAAACATTTCTCATCATTGTTCTGAATGTTGAGTACCGCTTTCTTTGCGTCGATCGTCTTTGGTAGCGGTATATAGGAAGACGCCTTTAGGGGGTTGTACCTATTGATACTTAATTCTAGGTGAAGGAGCTGCTGCAAAGCCCAACCCGTAACAACGAGACATAATTAACATTTAGCCTAGACTAGACCACGTTCAAGTCTCAGAATTAAAAATAAATACATACCACTTTCTTTCTCTGCAAACTTGCTGGCCTTCTTATCTAAAATTACAGCAAACTGTGCAAACAGCTCCTCCAAATCTGTGTTCCCGCTCACAATCCGAAACTTTGAATTGAACGATTTGACTTCCATTGCTTCTTTAGACTGCAGGAGGAAGCGGCCGAATAGTTCCATGCCAATCTTAATGTTGGAGTGAAGGTTGACATTGCTTTCCACCAACGCTACTGTTTTATTTTTAAAATTTTGTAAAAATCTCTTTACGTTGGTGGAATCCGCAGTACCATCCAAACGATAGGTAGCTAAACGGCCTTTGAATGAGGTCTTTATCAACTGTACACCCTCCTCCTGCACTACGCAACACTTTTCCCGGTGCTAAAGGTTTCTAACTTGTCCACCCCAGCCACTGACGGGAACCTCCCGTTTACAGGGTTTGCAATGTTGCGTAGCCGCTAAAAATATTTAACACTGTTTATTTATTCTAATATTTGGCAAAATAATAAACTTACCGTCTTGAAAGTCAAGTCTAGCTCGCTTCGCCATGGTTGGATGCGGAGTATCTGCTTGTCTTTTGGGGGCTCGGTGTTCATCGCGTTGATGCCGTTGGAGTGCCCCCTCGGACTTGAAACTATCTCCGCATGTGTTGCAGCTTTTGGCTGCTGCACGACAATCCCCATGGCGCTCCAAATTATCCTTCCGGGTAAATGAGCGGGAACAGTATTCACATGTAAACATTTTTTTTCTAAAAATAAAAGAAATTTCCATGAATCGTTTTGAATTTCTAAAACCATGTAGCCTAGCATTATATCTAAATATCGCGTTTATTCACCGATTAAACGTGGCGTCACAAATAAATATGTCTATAACATTCACAATACAAAGTAACAAATAATTATTTCTAAGCACTTTCGTACTTACCAAGAATTTAAATTATTCCAAGCACTACTGAATTTTTAGCTCTGCTACTCGTCAACTACTGCTTAAACGTCGTTCGGCTCTCGTATTTATGTATGCCGGTGACGTGAACAGGATATGCATTTAAGTAAATAATATGCATATTTTAGTCATGTATTTTTCCGACTAGAATATTTTAATTGCGAGGTGATAAATAACGCACGTGTCAAGGTTGTTTTGTTTCACAGAATTATTCCGTGTTATAAAAATATGTTGTGACCCGCATAATATATATACAGGGTGTAACTAAATAAGTGTAAAACATTTAAGGGGGTGATTCCTCATCGAAAAAAAGATAGGATCTTTCATATAAACAAACTTTATTGGAGCATCCCTTATTAAGATACAGCCCCTTAAAGGGGGTACATAAAATTTGTTTAACAATTTTTTTCACAAGCACTAAAAAAGTTACAATATTGAAATTAACCTGACATTTTCTACTACCAAAATGACACTTAGCCAGTAATTTATTTGGTTTACCCCATGGTTGTAAGGGGTGGAAAACGCAACCCCTAAAATTTATTTCCAATGCAACTTTTTGCCTTATTATTTGTTTACCATTTAAAAATTAATTTCCGATAGCCTGTTTCATTCTAAACAAAAAATGTCTCTTGAATTTTTCGCCCAAAATAAACCAGTTCGCAGCAAAAAATTATTTTACGAACAACTACAGAGATACATCGGCATAAATGCCAACTGGGTTTATTGTTATTTTGTAGTTACTACCTGCATTAAATGATGAAAGGGGAACAAACAAAACTAATTTATTAATAACAAAACATACAACATGTAGAAATCATAGTAAATGTTCAATATGTCTACCTTCAGACATTACGCATGCGTCTAGACGTCGGCGCATTGAGCCACGTATTCGCTCAAATATTCCTGGAGTCTCTCTTATTACCCTGCATGCATCGATGATGCGGTTTCTTAAGTCCTCTACATCGCGAACAGGAGTACGATAAACCAAATGCTGTAAATGGCCCCAAGTAGAGAAATCGAGAGGATTGAGATCCGGGGATCGAGCGGGCCAATTCTGTGGTCCTCCTCGACCTATCCACTGATTTGCATATGTTTCAGCTAAATGCTGACGTGCTACTTGACTAAAATGGGCGGGAGCCCCATCATGCATAAAAAACATATCCCTTCTAACGCCCAAAGGAACTTCCTCCAGCAGTACGGGATGCACTTCTCTTAAAAATTGAACGTATGAATCACCATTTAATCGAGGAGGTAGAAAATGAGGCCCAATTAAATAATCCCCAATAACTCCGACCCACACGTTAAGAGAAAACTGTTCTTGATGGTTACTTTCGACAATAGCGTGAGGGTTTTCATCAGCCCATATGTGGTAATTATGAAAATTAATAATCTTGGCCCGAGAAAAACTACATTCGTCTGTGAATTCGATCGTCTTCAGAAAGTCACGATTTCTTCTAATCATTTCCAGCTTCCAATTGCAAAATTCAAGACGGTTCGGAAAGTCTCGCGGTAACAGTGCCTGTACTCGTTGCAGATGGTAAGGGTATAAGAGCTGTTCCTTTAAAATTCGAAATACCGTCATATGATCAACATTTAGCTGGAAAGCAATCTTGCTAGTACTGGTAGTAGGTTGTTCTTCAATCAAATTAAGTACTGCCTCCTCAAGCTGTGGTGTTCTTACTTCTCGATGGCGACCACAATCCTGCGTTCTTTTGTCGAATGAACCATATTCTCGTAATCGTTGATGAAGTCGGGCAAATATTCTATGTGAAGGATGCTGCCGTTGAGGATACATTTCAGCATATCTTCTAGAAGCTTCTAACCCATTCCCCTGCGACAGACCGTAAACGTAATGCATATCAGCCATTTCCTCATTTGTGTATGCCATTTTAATAACAAGTGAATTATTAAAGTAACAAATTAAGAACAGAACAACAATACACAATTAGTATTACTTCAATCTCAAAAATTTACAAACTGACAGCTTGATACCAATTTAATTGTCACTATCGCTAATAGCGGCCTACTAGATAAATTAGTTTCGTATTTTCGTTTTATAGCGATATGTATCTTGGTCGTAAAATAATTTTTTGCTGCGAACTGGTTTATTTTGGGCAAAAAATTCAAGAGACATTTTTTGTTTAGAATGAAACAGGCTATCGGAAATTAATTTTTAAATGGTAAACAAATAATAAGGCAAAAAGTTGCATTGGAAATAAATTTTAGGGGTTGCGTTTTCCACCCCTTACAACCATGGGGTAAACCAAATAAATGACTGGCTAAGTGTCTTTTTAGTAGTAGAAAATGTCAGGTTAATTTCAATATTGTAACTTTTTTAGTGCTTGTGAAAAAAATTGTTAAACAAATTTTATGTACCCCCTTTAAGGGGCTGTATCTTAATAAGGGATGCTCCAATAAAGTTTGTTTATATGAAAGATCCTATCTTTTTTTCGATGAGGAATCAGCCCCTTAAATGTTTTACACTTATTTAGTTACACCCTGTATAATTAAAATTATCTGTTTGTTAAATAATAAACTTGTAAATCGATAATAAATTTAAGTAAATAAAATACCGCGTCTAAAAAGATTCTTATAGTTTAAATAATTGATTTTTCGTAGGGGTTATTGGGGTATCATTCTAGTATTTAAATCAATAGTAGCTCTTCATGCCACTTAGACATAGGCTATGCTAACTTTGGTTCTATTTACTCAATCAACCCCGTTCTTTTTGTAAACGACTTATAACGTCACCCTAAACACGCGACATGTATTTGCAATCTTTCACCCCCTGCCGTTAGGGCATTAGCTATACTAACTTTGGCCCTATTAGCCCGATCAACCCCGTTCTTTTTGTAAACAACTTATAACGTCACCCTAAACACGTGACATGTATTTGCAATCTTTCACCCCCTGCCGTTAGGGCATTAGCTATACTAACTTTGGCCCTATTGGCCCGATCAACCCCGTTCTGTTTGTAAACAACTTATAACGTCACCCTAAACACGTGACATGTATTTGCAATCTTTCACCCCCTGCCGTTAGGGCATTAGCTATACTAACTTTGGCCCTATTGGCCCGATCAACCCCGTTCTTTTTGTAAACGATTCATGACGTCACCCTAAACACGTTACCTACATCAGCTGTCAATTTTGACATTTGACAGGTGACATTTGACAGGTGACAGTTCTTAATTGACAGGTGACAGGTATCATTTTCGAGTCATGCGCAAGAGCCCATTTCATAGACCACAGCTACGTATGCGCAATATCCTAGGCCCATTAGTTCCGGAGATATGACTCATAAAAAATCCCTCCGAAATTAACATTGGAGGGCCCTATGGCGCAGAACTCTCCTATTCCCCCTACTCTCATGTATACAGGGTAGCCCAAAAATAAGTTACGACCATCAACTTCATTTTTTCAAACGAAACATCTATTGTTTATTTCATATTTGGATTCTGAATTGGGTTTGGTGATGGAACACGTACTCAAATAGAAACAGCATTATTCAATGATATCCATCCTGATCGTCCTCCCATATGTCAAAAGGTGGTGAGTAGAATAGAGGCTAAATTTAGAGAATTCCTTCATGTTAGAGATTTGCCTAAATCTGGTCCTCCTCGAGATGAAAATGAACAACTTGGCGTTTTGCTTTCCTTGGAAGAAAATCCATGTACTCTTCTGTCGCACATTGGGAGTAGTATATTTTTGGGGAATGAGGAGTGAATGAGGAGTAAAATAAAGCACGGGGAACACATGGAGGCCCTCCAAATAGGACGGGGCAAAAGCCTCCTCCTCCGCCTTATTTTAAAATTATAGCAAATATCACATTTACTGAACATAAGCCTATGTACTACAGAATCCACCTTTGAAAGCAACATAATATACTTCATTAAAGCAAAGTTAGGCTTAGAATATATAACAGCGTCTAGAGACTAACATTGTATTTTAATCTTTCTTAAATCTTACTTGCCCGCTGAATTAATTTGCAATTATAATGATCCATTGTTCGCAAGCCCATTGTTCGCAAATTTCTTCACGAGACCACAAAGGATCATTAATAAAGATGCATTACATGCGTAACATTGAAGCAGAAGAATTTATTCGAGACATATAGGGAATGTCAAGATCATTAAGGGCCAGGCATCGCAAACACGTATTATATTTACATGATCTTACAATTCATTTCAGTTCTCGAACTGTTGCCATCCACCATTTTCTTATAGGTTCAAACTGCAAACAGTTTTTGGCTCCGCCCTGGGAAACTGGTACCATACACACGCCTTAATTGTTTAGGCACTACACTCGGGATTGCGAATTCATTTTTTAAAGTACTACCAAGAGGTTCAGTTAAGTTTGTTAAGTTTGTTAAGTCTGTAAAAATGAATCCAAACGAGCCAAACGAAGCAGTGCCACAACCTAGAGAGTGGAACGGGCGCCGAATGCGGATTGTGGGCAATCGTATACAAATTGCGATTGGCGCCCTGAATGTGGATGAACATCGTCGCCAAGTTGAAGGCAGAGGGCGACGTGTTCCAGAGAATATGGTACAAGACATTACTATCAGCACAACTGTTCCGCACCCTGACGATCCACCTCAGAAAAAAACCGAAAACCCAGGGGCGGAACAGAATGTAGGTCCGGAGCAGGACTGTACTATATCCTCCACACAGTGAAGCTCTCTAGGGAACAATATTACTATACTTCTATACCATTCATCATAGAACAATTAAGTGTTTGTGTGTTATGTGCGTTTAAATCTATGTGATTTTGTTCGTGAGACCAATTTGTGCATGTTTATTCAGATCTAGTAAGTAATAACTTTAAAGAATTCTTGTCCTTGCACTCGATATACATACCTTTGATCTATTAATGTCCAATTGTGCAAACAAGATATAAGTTAGGGTTAAAAACAAATGTATATAAGCTAGCTTAAAATGTTGTACAATTATGAATTAAGTCTAAAAGTGAAAATTTAAAATATATTTGAATCATCTCACAAATATTATGAGGAGTTTCTAAAATTACTAACAATTTAAACTTGTGCTCAAGTTTCTACATAGAATGCCGAATGAATTTAATTAGTGCTTTTAGATCTCAACTCGAACTTAAGCATGAATTGTACAACCAAACATTAGTAGTAAAACTGATTTTATAGTTTTAAGATTATTTTTAATGCATTAAAACTAGTGACACATTATATTTCGAATTGCATATCATTTATAATAGACCTCGAATATGGGTGATAACCACCAACGAGTGCTATTAATCGCCGATTATTGTCTCCGACAGTAGCGCGCTGTTGGTGTTAGATTTATATTTTCCTTATTACTCTAGTTTTCTTGAATAGTAAATAAATCAATTGTACCTAAATAAAGTTGGAGTGACAGAGCCATTCTGAAAAAAAAGAGCAATAGCTAACATACAGTTTAATTTGTATACATTTAGGTTTGATAGTGCTATTCGTTATATCTATGGAAACAATTGTCTATATTCTGAGAATAACTTGACTTAGTATGTAAGCCATGTAATAAATAATATTTATTTCATTTTCTTTGTTATCTTAGCACATAGATAGTATTATTATTGTTTAAATTTATGTGTAAAGTACATTTCAGTGTTATTAAATAAAATTGTAGACACTAACTCATTTTATAGGAATAAACTGTTTTTTTTTCTTATATTTCAGTTTCCTTTCCTTAAACACATTTTTGCACCTAGATAGTATTATTATTGTTTAAATTTATGTGTAAAGTATATTTCAGCGTTATTAAATAAAATTGATGTCACTAACATTCTTTATAGGAATAAACTGTTTTTTTTTTCCTTATATTTGAGTTTCCGTATTGTTTCTATGCACAAATGAAAGTTACTTTTTAATTTGTATACCGGGTGTTGCATCGTCGAGCGGGACATAGGAAATCCCATGTAATTTTAAATGGGGTCAATTATTGGCTTCCCTAATTATTTTAGAGAAAAATTCTATTTAGGTTTATTAAAGAGCACTAAAACCCACATTCAAAAGAATAACTTTAGATATTTTTGATGAGCCCGTTTACGGGTTATCGCCGATTTCTTTTTAACTATTTCTCCTTTTTATGGCCCCGTATTTGCGGGCACCAGTCAAGGTAAAAGATGACTGTCAAATAAAGTTGTCATTTTGAAATGTGTGCTTTATTGTTATAAAAACTCGTACATCGAAAATATTAAAGGTGTATTTATGAGTACAAATTAATCTGAATAAAACTAAAATAAAGTATCCAATTACAAGGTTAATTATGACATTTTACATGTTTCAATATTTTACTAATTAATAGGTAGGTACTATTAAATTGTTAGAACTTTAGGATTTAAGAAGATGTTCAAATATTCCTCCATTGACTGCTAGACAATAACCGAGGCGATCATAAAATTCTCTTCTTACATTCGCTAGTTGGTAAACTGAAATTCTATTGCATTCGGCAGAAATAGCATTTTTTAACTCGTCTAGATTTGGGTATTTTTTTATCTTTGTATATCCTGTTTTTTTAATGGCCCCAGAGAAAGAAATCATTTGGCGATAAATCAGGAGACCTGGCTGGCCAATTTACTGTATGATTTAAGCCAATAACATTTCCATTAAAAGCACGGTTTAAATATTCCCGGACAGCCAGGGTACTATGTGCCGGGCAGCCATCCATTTGGTACCAAACTTCCTGATTTTCCCTGGCGGCATCATGTAAAGTAGGTAAAATATGATCTTCAAGTAGTTCCAAAAAATATTCTGCATTTAAATTTCATGTAAGAAATAATGGCCCGATAATATTTTCTCCGAAAATCCCAGCCCATACATTAACTTTTTGTGGATATTG
Source organism: Polydrusus tereticollis (assembly GCA_963920685.1). Taxonomy (NCBI): domain Eukaryota; kingdom Metazoa; phylum Arthropoda; class Insecta; order Coleoptera; family Curculionidae; genus Polydrusus; species Polydrusus tereticollis. The sequence continues at coordinate 50,459,202 of OY987335.1, read as the reverse complement.
CGTCCTTGTTTCCACAAACCTGTGTTGGTTTTCTTTGCTCCAATATCGAAAATTTTGAACATTGGGTTCATTGTTTAAGCTAAATATGCATTCGTCAGTGAAACAAATGTTTTTTAAAAAACAAAAAAACTACACATTAATTTAAAATACCATACTGACTTATATTATTTAAATGGTACAAATACTAATTAAAGTTAAGCAGACAATTCAATTAAAACAAAAAAACTTAAATTTTGTAAACAAAAATATTCTTAGGGGATTATGGGAATATTAGTATCCCAATCAGCATCAATGTGTTCATTTCCATGATTACACTGTAAACATATTTCCGGTAAAACAAGCTGATACAACGACCTAGAACACATTGAACAATGTAGATCTAGGTTGGAATTTCCCAATTTCCGCTTAATATGCGTATTTACATGCGTATGTCTTGACATAGAATCTAAGAAGTATTGGTGAATGTAATAACAAAAATTACACAACGTATTAACCCTAGATGTTCGTACAATAATGTAACTTTGACTAACACAAAACACTTTTTCCAAGTAATTAGTTTGTTGTGGTGAACTAACCATAGTCATATTAATGCATGCTATATCGTCTTCAACGTCAAGCTCTATATGTTCGTCTCCTGACTCAACTTCAACTATCGCAACATTATTTACATCTTCTCTTTGCATGTGGTGAAATGATGCTTGAAAATTGTCTTCACTGAACTCGGTATAGTCAAATTGTGACGTTATTAACTCGATATCCATCGGCACATTTTCCATTTTAACACACACTTTATTTTAATATTCTCTAACTTTAACTCAGCAAACTCAAATCTTCGACAACAATTGCTAAACTGTATGCTTTTATCTTACTTTGGTGGGCAGAGATCGAAGAACTGGGCAGGAACAGAAGAGCAGGGTAGGGACAGAAGAGCAGGGTAGAGACAGAAGAGCAGGGCAGGGACAGAAGAGCAGGGCGTTACAGAGACTAGTCACACCCAGCCAAGCCCACTCTTGCTTCTATAAAAGCCATCCTACCAACATTTCCCTATGATTTCTAACTTTTGTTAAGTCGTCTTTGTGAATAGTAGTGAGTGTGAGAACAAATACGTTAGTGTCGAAAACTCTAGTGTGCAACCAACTTATCGAAAACTGAATCTCAAACTAAGTTAATATAAAAATTTACTAAAATGGAGCAAAATAGTGAACAAAATTTAAGTTCTATCAGAAATATTTTAGAAGAATACTTAGTTTTTCCAAAAAGTGATACTGACAATACAGACCTCACAAAAGCAACATTTCCTAAAGCCTTTGGTGAAATACCAACAGATCAAATCGACTTAAATTCAATTGACACAAACTTATTGCAAGATTATTTTCCCATAAGCGAGACAAATTTGGACAACATGAACATAGACACACTCTTCACAGATGACGAACCAGACAATAGCAACATGGTTTACACTCAAGACAATAATTTGCCTATAATTAACTATTATTTGGGAATATATTCAAATAATCTCATAATTTCCCCAATAAATAGTCCAACTCAAAATTTATCAACATACGAAGATATTTTAAGTGACGATGACTCATATGTTTCAAAAACACCACCACAGCCATCAGCTAAACGTAAATTTAACAAAAGTAAGTCTAACAATATTTCATTAAAAAGTTTGGCAAAATTAAAATCACTTCGTTTTTATTTGGATTACATCAAAAGTTCGGCAGCAAACCGACAACAGCAAAATTGTATGCGCCTAAACCAGCTTTTCAATGAGTTTGTTAATTCATTTTAACTTTCCCCCTCTTCTCATCATACTAAGTATTTAACCTATGCTAGTTTTCATTTTATTTCATTGCATCGCTTACTAGAAGGAAGTGAAAATGACCATTGAGTGTCCATTTTGTGAGAAAACGTTTTCAAGGATAGATAATTTAAAGCGTCATGTGAAAACTGTTTGTAAAAAGGCTGAAGAAAAACCTCAAATTAAACCCACTGTTCAAAACCACACATCAAATCCAAAGTTTGGTAAGTTTCTATAGAATTTTTTAAATCAATCTACTAAAATATATATTTGAGGGTGTTGTAATTTTACACCATTTACACACAACCTATCAATTACCAACACTTTGTTTGCACAACATCCACGACGTCTGTATACCTGGACCTCACCTGACGGACGATATCGCAATCAAATTGATTACATTCTAGTCAAAACACGGTGGAGGTCATCTGTCGGTCTCTGCAAAACTTTACCCGGTTCTGATTGTGGCTCGGATCATCAACTCCTCTTCCGCGAATTCCGGGTTAGGCTAAAGATATGTCCGCGTTCTGAACGGATACTTCCGATGGAGATTGCTGACTCTGGCTCTTTCCGGTCAAAGTGTTCTGAGCTTTTACAGAATGTCACGATAACTGAGGAATCTTCTTCTGATAGCATGTGGCTAACTTTTCAAAATATTCTTACACAGGCTGCCCAAACAACTCAATCACTACCTAGCACACAACCTAAATAACCATGGATTTCCACTCATACATTATCCGTCATTGAAGCACGCAGAGAACTGAAGAGCTCAGGTCTGGATTCTGTTACAAAACAAGATCGATATAGACAAATGACACGCGAAATCCAAAGACTCTGCCGCCAAGATAAAAACGCATCCCTACAAGAATTGTGCAGGGAAATACAAACCCATGCCAATACGAACCATCCAAGGGAGATGTTCCTAAAGATAGAATGTCTCAATCGAAACTTTAAACCCAAAACTTGGTCAATTAAGAATAACGATGGACATCTCATCACCAACTTGAACGAGATTATTGAGGTGTGGCGCACATATTGTGAGAGTCTTTATTCTGATGTTCACTTCCAAGCTCCTCTTTTGACTTATGAGCGTGAGCCGGATATTCTCTTTTCGGAAGTGGAACATGCCGTTAAGAAATTGAAAGCCGGTAAAGCCACAGGCATTGATGCGATTCCTGCTGAAACGTTAAAATGTTTGGGTGATGACGGTCTGCATCTTTTACATCGTATCTGTCAGAAAATTTGGTCCTCCGGTTTTTGGCCACACGAATGGAGCACTTCAATTTTTATTCCACTTCATAAAAAGCGATCGCTGACAGACCCAGATAACTATCGGCTACTCTCATTGATCTGTCATTCAAGCAAGGTGCTACTATATATTTTGAAATCACGTTTCGAGGGTTTTATTGACTGGCAAATATCTCCAGAGCAGGCAGGTTTCGTTAAGGGACGTGGTACGCGCGAACAGATCTTGAACTTGAGACAGATTATTAAGAAAGCCAGAGAACATTATTTCCCAGTCTATATCTGCTTCGTGGACTACTCTAAGGCCTTTGACAACGTAAAGTGGCCTAAGCTTTGGGATATTCTTTTATCCATGGGAGTTCCTTATCACTTGATATTTCTCATACAACAGCTCTATGAATCCAACACAGCCCGAGTAAAAGTTGACAGCAACATGTCTGGTCAAACCACAACAAAAAAAGGAGTTCGCCAAGGATGTGTATTGTCGCCGATGTTGTTTAACATCTATTCCGAGTTTGTGATGCGGGGGGTGCTGGACGGATGGCAGGGTGGTGTGACTATTGGTGGTGTCAGGATATCCAATTTAAGGTTTGCTGACGATACAACCCTTATTGCTGCTTCTCAAGGCGAACTGTTAACTCTACTTAACATCTTGGAACAACAGAGTGAAGCATATGGTCTTAGTATCAACTACAAAAAGACCAAAGTTATGATCGTGGACAGAGAACATGATAATCACCCTGCAATAACATCAGTAGGCCGCTGTCAGGTAGTCCAAAGTTTTGTATACCTTGGTTCTTCGATCGATAACTCGGGAGGTTGTGAGGTTGAAATCTGACGGCGCATTCAACAAGCACGGTCAGCTATGACTAAACTGACTAGAATATGGCGTGATAATAATGTCACCAAAGCCACCAAAATGTCGCTGGTTCAGTCTCTTGTCTTTTCCATATTTATGTATGGCTCTGAAACTTGGACTGTGAGAAAGGCAGACCGCCACCGCATAGATGCTTTCGAAATGTGGGCTTGGAGAAGAATGCTAAGAGTTCCTTATACAGCCCACCGAACTAATGTTTCTATATTGAGTGAACTCGGAAATCCAAAGCGACTATCTTCCATTGTCTTGACGCGTATCCTGACGTTCTTCGGCCATATCCATAGAAGTGATAATATGGAAAAACTTGTTGTCCAGGGTCATGCTCCGGGAGGACGGCGTCGTGGCCGTTCTCCTACACGCTGGGTGGATGCGACAAAACAATTGCTAAATACTAGCGTCACAAGAGCGACCGAATTGACAAATAATCGTGAAAGATGGCGAAATACAATTTCTAGAGCAATTGACAACCTTCGTTTCGGCAACCCTCCAGCTCTGACTTAGAACATTTCATTTTACGAGTTCACAACATGTCTGCTAAGACATTGTGACTATGATGATGATGATGATGTAATTTTATGATGTGACATTTAACTTCAAGTAGTAATTTATAAAATTATTTTCTAGATCGCAAATATTGTCAAAAATGTAGGAAATTTATCATAAAGAAGTTATGGTCTTATCACATGAGAACAAATTCACACAAATCAAATTCTAGTGAAAGCACATTAAAAAATCAAGTAGAAAAAATTAAATCAGCTTTTCAAGAAAGAATCATTTCCTACAAGATTACCCCCAACATTAAAGATTTTTTTATGGAACTGTCACAAAAATTAAAAAAATTATGGAAAATGAAATTCGAAGACACACATGCATTAAATTGAATATGGAATTATTTGGTCTATCCATGAATCCAAGAGATGAAACTAAGCATATAAAATCATTCAATACTCCATACAGAGTGTTGTGCGATAGCTCAGATACAAGAGTCGAATTGGATGAAATTAATAAAATAATTGATGGAAAGTCGAGCGAGTTTGCGGAAAAAGATTCAGATAAACCATTTTTAACACTATAAAAGAAAGTATAGCACTCCCTAGCATTTTTTGAATTAAGAGTATATCAATTTTTATTTTTAGGTTGGCTGTTAATCCAATTATTGCATGTGGAAGTAAACATCAATAAATTCAACCCCTTAAGAGCCACATCATACATACCTTTGCCAAAAGAATTCAAAATGAATATGGGTGTAGTCAATATTCAAAATAATGATGAATACTGCTTTGCGTGGGCAATAGTAGCCTCACTCTTTCCATCAAGCGGAGCAAACTTCAAGACAACATCATATCCACACTACTCAACAATTTTAAATTTGACAGGTATTAACTTTCCTATAACTATTAAAGATATCCCAAAATTTGAAAAACAAAATAATATTTCCGTAAATGTTTATACATTAAAAAAAGTTCAAACAGCTTTTAAAAAACAGTATGAAATAATTGGTCCATTACATTATACGAAAACTAAACTATATCATCACGTCAATTTACTGCTAATTGGTGATGACTTAGGAAATTTTCATTATTGTTATATTTAAGATTTATCGAAACTGCTCGATAAACAATTATCTAAACATAAAGGAAAAAAATTTCCTTTGTGATGGTTGTTTGTAATATTTTGGTTCGGAAGAATTATTAGTCAGACACAACGCTTATGATTGTGATTTTGTTAGAATAACCTTGCCATCAAGGAAATTAAAAATGGACAAATTTGGCAGTAACATTCCAGAAAATATTCTCAAGTTTGAAAACATTCAAAAACAAATGGAAGTTCCATTTGTAATATATGCAGATTTTGAACGCATTCTAAAACCAATCAATAATGACGATAACATTAATTTAAATCCTAGTGGCTCTTACACAATCAAAAAAGTTGAACATATTCCACACTCGTTTGCATACTACATTAAGTGCTCATTTGTTGATAGTGTATCGAAATATGAATTCTTTAAAGATTCTAAATGTGATCAAACTTTCATAAATTTTCTGGAAAGAGATGTTCATATATTATATAATAAATATCTAAAAACAATTACCTAAATGCAAGAATTAAATAGCATGGAAAAATTATGTTACAATTATGACAATGATTGTCATATTTGTGAAAAACCAATTTTGAACCATCATATTAAAGTTGCAGACCAATGTCACATTACTGGCAAGTATAGGGGTCCAGCTCATTTAGTATGCAATTTAAATTATAAGCAACCAAATTTTATTCCAATTGTATTTCATAACTTAAGAAATTATGATTCACACCTATTTATAAAAAATTTATGGCAGAACAAAGACCAACTCTCAGTAATCGCACAAAACAAGGAAAAATATATCTCCTTTGAAAAGTGTATAGAAGTTGACACCTATGTTGATAAAAAAACAAACTCATCAAAAAAGAAGTATATTATTATTAGACTTAGGTTTAAAGATTCTTTTCAATTATTACCATATTCTTTAGGAAAATTATCTGATACACTCAGTGATAGTCAATGTAGCGAAATTAGGAAATATTTAACAGATGATGAACAATTTAAATATATTCGTCAAAAGGGCATATTTCCTTACAACTACATTGATGATTTTTCTAAATTAGATGTCTATAACCTACCAGAAAAAGAACAATTTTACAATAATTTAACAGATGAACATATTAGCGTTAAAGAATATGAGCGAGCAAAACGTGTTTGGAATATTTTTCATTGTGCTACAAAAGGTGATTATTCAGACATCTAACTCAAATCTGATGTATTCTATTGGCTGATATATTTCAAAATTTTAGGAAAACATGTTTGAACAAGTATAAACTAAAAGGTGCCCATTATTACAGTTTTCCAGGATTAAGCCTTGATGCGTGCTTGCGCATGACTAATGTAGAATTAAAATTGTTAACCGATCCAGATATGTTGCATTTTTTTAAAAATAATATAAGGGGTGGAGTTAGTACTTGTATAAGTAGAAAGTCTGTAGCAAATAACAAATTCCTATCAGGCTATGATAATTCAAAACCAACTAAATATATTATGTACCTTGACGCCACCAACCTATATACAGGGTGTTATGGAAATGACTTATTATTTTTTAACCCGTAAATATATAGGTCGAGACGAATTGGGGAAAAATTGCTATAAATGGCGCTCGAAGCTAGAAATTCGAGAAAAATGCCTTCAAAAATTTAGGTTCAAAACACCTACGCGCCAATGACCCAAACAGCTGATTTGGGTAATTGTTTACTTTAGTGCAAATGTTGAATTTTTCGCTAAAATTTCGTATATAGGCTAATTAAGGGTAGCTGATCACAATTTTCCTTTTGCGTTTAGGCGGCAAATGCACTGGTTTTGAGAAAAAAAATGTTAAAGTTTTTCTAACTCACCGGTATGTTATTTTGCATGTAATCCTAAAATGTTGCTATTTCCAATAAAATATTACTTGTCGGAGTCATAGTATACACTTCTGAGTTGAAATAAACGAAATATGCCACAAGGAAACTCTGAAAAACGAGATAACTTGTAAGCGAACAGAAAACTCTACGTTATCTGGAAAAAGACGGGAGACAGCTCACTGACAGCTGGCCAAAAAAGCAGAAGCAAACTGCACGGTACAAGGAGCCTGTTTGCAGGTTCACTGCACCCATGTTGTCAGATTGTTAGTGTATTATAAATTGCCTATACTTTTCAATTCATTTTTATTAATTGAATGAATCCTATTGGCTCGAGCTAGCATATCATTCTCCTGGATGGAAGCCATTAATAATTACAAGAAAAAGAAGAACAATCTGGCAACGTGAGTGCAATGAATCTGAAAAGAGACGCTTCTACTTTGTCGGCGTATTAACAACGAATTTAATTAAATTTGTGCCTTTTCCATTGTTTTTTTGCTAAAATGTTGTTCTTATTTTATGAACAGATAGTTTGGTGAAAGTTTTATCACATATTTTGAAGGGAAAACCATAAAATCTAGGAAATTGAAAGGAAAGTGAAACGCGACACCCAAAGATATCGAAATAAACAAACCTGTAAGTGAAAAACTTTAACATTTTTTTTTCTCAAAACCAGTGCATTTGCCGTAAAAACGCAAAAGGAAAATTGTGATCAGCTACCCTCAATTAGTCTATATACGAAATTTTAGCACAAAATTCAACATTAATTGCACTAAACTAAACAATTACCATTCCAGCAGTTTTTCTTGTCAAAAACACATGTGTTCAGGGGCATTGAACTATCATGGAAGGCGCACATAGTCCGGTTTTAAGGTATTTTACAAAATTCAAAATACTTCCGATTTTAGAAAAAAAAACTATCAAGTGTAACTCTAGACCACCTCAGGAGTGGCCCCTTAAAATATAATAAGTCATTTCCATAACACCCTGTATATGATATAGGATATGCAATGTCCCAATATCTACCACAAAGCAATTTTGCTTGGCTTTCAGAACAAGAAATTCAAAGTTTAAATATAATGAGCATTTCTGACACATCCGAAAGAGGTTATGTGTTGGAGGTTGATCTAGAATATCCTCAGAATTTACACGAATCTCATAACGAATATCCATTTTGTCCTGAAAATCTATAACCTCAAGACTCGAAAAGTTTTAAGTTAATTCCAAATTTAAACAATAAAGAAAAATATATAATTCATTATACATCTTTAAAACAATGCATAAATTATGGTATGAAACTAACCAAAGTGCATAGAGTAATTCGCTTCACACAATATCCATGGTTCAAAAAATATATTGACTTTAACACTAAACTAAGAAACGAATCTAAAAATGAATTTGAAAGAAGCACATATAAATTGGCAAATAATAGCATATATGGTAAAACCGTGGAAAATATTGATACTAGGACAGATGAAAATAAAAATATAGATGGTGCTAAAAATCTTATAGCGAAACCATACTTTAAAGATCACACCATATTTTCGGAACATTTAGTTGCCATTCAAATGCAAAAAGTACTAGTTAAATATAATAAACCCGTTTATGTCGGATTTTCTATTTTAGATATATCTAAAAATGTTATGTATGATTTTTTTTATGGTGTTTTGAAACAACTCTATAAAGATAAAGTTAAATTACTATATACTGATACTGACTCCCTCATTTTAGAAATTAAAACTGACAATGTATATGAAGACATAAAAAATAATATTCATGTGTATGACACATCAAATTATAAAGATATTAATATTCATAATATGCCTATAACTAAGTCTGTTGTTGGTAAATTTAAAGATGAATATACTGGTGAACCAATTGAATGCTTTTATGGCACTGGGGCGAAAGCTTATTGTATTAAGACCGAAACTTGTTTAATTAACATGGCCAAAGGAATTGAAAAGAGCAGTATTAATAAACAGCTAAATCTTATACATTATAAAGATGTTGTAGAAAAAAATTCGAAAACTTTTTGCTCAATGTATATGTTTAGATCTCGCTCACACAATATACAGTGTGTCCGCGGATGGAGGTACCCAATGGGGAAGAATCCTTTATTATTCATTTTACGACCAAAAGTCATTCTTTATAAAAAGTTCTGCTTATTGAAAAAATGCATTTACGAAAAAAAAAATTAGATCACATGTACAGGGTGTTAATAAATTAGGAAAATATGAAAACGCTTCAAGAGAGAAGTACCATTATTTATTACTTTTAACAAAAGTTTTATAAAACAAAGACACCAACTGTGTCAAACGTTATGGGCTAGCCACTAACGCCCCTCACAAGAGTTTCTCTGTCCTCCCAAGTCTTACGTTCACTTAATCTTTCTCTGGCTTCTCCATAGGTCACATTGACAATTTTTCACTATCTCTTAACTTACCAACAAAAAAGACTGGTAATAAATAACATCAGCTTAACAACTAAAATAAATAAAAAAACTTTCGTGTGACTCTGGGTGACAGACAGAGACACGCCAAGGTACAATCAAATAACCAAGATCAAATTAAATAAAATATTTATTAGTATTTCCGCACTCCAAATAATTCCATGAATAAACAACGCCACCACTGGAATATGCGCACGCACTGCGTGAGTCAGGTGGTACCTGATGGAAGCAGCGCACTGCCAGCATTATTCCCTCTCTCTTCTTCAGTTGTCTCCCTCAGATTCGTGCAACGCAAAGGCAGGTATCCCGCCATTTTCTAAAGTGAAAATCAAACAGACATGTCTCTGCCACATGGTGTTATCCCATAGTTACTAAAATTAAAAATATGTAACAAATAAAACAAACAGACCTCAAAGTTTCCTTCGATGACACCTACGACGAATTAAAAATGCCAGTTTTCTTTAAAATATCTCACTTTACACGTAAGTCTTTAAATTGTATAACATAAATTTAGAAAAATAAGATCTTGTTCTGTATTGCAGCCTTGAAAAAGGAATAAAATAATTCCGAAAGCTCGGCGTAGTAGAAAAGAGTTTTTCTTCAAACCGTCCAAACCCAGATCGATCCCCCAATTTTAGGATTTTCTGTTTAACTAGTCGATCAAGACTACCTTCCCACTTTTTATATATATATATATATATTTGAGAGGGTAGTCTTTGCTGACTAGTTAGAAGACAAACTAGTAGAATATTGGGGTGTGCAGCAATATAAAAGGATACTCTTTAAAGTTTTATTCCAAGCTTTCGGAATTCTTTATTATCAATTCCATCTTCAGGGAAAATTGAGAAAAACGGTAACAGTGAGGCTGTTATACAATTATATAGTGTTTAACTACTTAAAACTCGTTAAAGACAAAAAACCAAAAAGTTCATATAAGTTAGGTAGATTTTAAAATTGTATAAGGACGAAACACGAACATGAAACTGGAAAACTTAGTTACATTCACATACTTAATAAGAATTTTTATTTAATTGATTAAGTTAGCTTAGCCAACTTTAAAAGGTATATCCGTCATTTGGCGCGAATAAACAGACAAACGTGCAAACCACCGTGATAAAGACAGGTTATGAAACTCCGTCAGATTTCATTTTTGAAAAATTGACAGTTGATGTCTGTCATTTTATGTGGGTTATTTGAATCAAGTCATTAACAAAACTAAAGACGAAGAAAGCGGAATCTAATCACCATGGTGTGCAAGGTTGTCATTTATATTTTATTATACAGTAAACTGTTGACATCGTTTGACTTAATTTTAATTTTATGTAGGTGAATTATTTATGTTATTATGATCAAAGTTATTATTTTCATTTTTATCTAAGAAAAGGAGGTATGAATAAATCTCACTGAGGTGTTGAATATCTGTTCTTTTGTTTATGCATTGTGGTTCCTGTGCGATGAAAGCCATCTCAAGGAAAAGTATTTTCGTTTGATTTGATTGAATCGTTAATATTTTAGCCGAGTTGTAGTCTATGTTGTGTAGAAATTTATTGGCATGTTCTGCAAGGACACATCTCTCAGGGTGAAGCCTACAGTCACTCTTGTGATTAGTGATTCTGCCAGATAACGGTCTGGAAGTTTGACCAATGTATATTTTATCACAATCGGCACATGGAATACTGTAAACTACATCTGATTGTTGTTTTAAGTCAGTTTTGTATTTTGTTTTTGAGTATATTGATCTTATTGTAAGGGCAGATTTGTTAGCAATCTTTATGTTATCAATTTGATTGAAAATTCTAGAGAGTTCAGGGGTGAAGTCCCTAATGAAAGGTAGTGAGGTATACTTACAAAGTTGTGTCGCCCCAGTTGCAACTGTGTTATTATTATTCATACTTGCTTCAACAATAGGAGGATTATTAATTTGGTCTGACGACGTATTGAACAAAATCTTATTTAGAAGTTTTTTTGGGTAAGAGTTATCTATGAAAAGTTGGAGAAGTATATGTAGATTTTTGTTGAGGAAGGATGGATGTGAAATTTTCGAAACTCTCATTTTCATTTGTGTGACTAAATTCTTTTTAGTACTATGTTTGTGATAGGACCAATAGTTTAAGAATCTGCCCGAACTACAGGGTTTCCTGTACCAGTCTATGGTGATTTTGTTGTTATCATCACGTATAAACTTAGTATCAAGGAAAGGGACAGAATGAAATTCATCTTCTGTCTCTATTGTGAACTGTATGTAAGGGTCGTAGTCATTAAGAGTATCTACTATTTCTGTTATACCATCCTGTGGTAATGCAATGATGATATCATCTACATATTTTTTTATAAAATGTGGTTTGAAGGAAAGGACAGGGATGACCACATTCAACAGGTCGTCCATGACATAATTGGCCAAAATAGGTGACATTGAAGCTCCCATGGGGGTGCCAAACGTTTGTTTGTAATACTTTTTGTTGAAGGAAAAATATGTATTGTCAAAGAGGAAGGTTATGATTCCTAGAAATGTTTCTTGGTTTATGTTACAGTTTGCACTAATGCGATCCCAACTTTTATAAACCGCTCTATGGGTAGCGTCCAAATAAACATTACTAAAAAGGGAAACCACATCCAAACTGGCCAGAACATAGTTAGGTGGTAGTTGCATATTATTAAATGTATTGGCAATTTCGAAAGAGTCCTTGATGTAATAAGCATTGTCGTAATCATAAGATTTGGTGAGAATTTCCGTAACAAAACTTGCTAAAAAATCTGTGGGAGCATTTATACATGCTACAATTGGTCTTACTGACAAAGTGGGTTTATGTATTTTAGGTAAAGAGTAAAACTTTGGTGCTATACCTTTATAATTTGTTAGTTTCTTCCTTGTTTTCAAATCTATTTGTTGAAAACCTTTTACTACAACAAGAGGCACACAACGTTGTGGAATATAATCGTAGGTTAGGAAACAAATTAATTAATATGGAGATTAGTGCAAATCACAAATTAATAACTAAACTTGAGACATCTTTGTCATCTTTAAAATTAGCAATCATATCACACACAACTGAAGCCATTTTTCATAATTTTTCAGCAAGGCAACAAAAAAACTACAACAGACTTTTCCATAGAACTAAATCCTCAAATATTAAAAAATTAGATAATCTTCAAAAAAAAAAGAATATGAAACATTACTTAACACGAAACAAAGTTGGATAAAAAATCTCACAGACATACAAATTCCTCCTGACATCTTGAAATTCTTGTCCTTAGGACCAAAGTTTAGCATTGAGCCTGTTTTGGGCAAAGATATCTCAATAAAAGACATTTTGGCTGATGTAGACTATATCACCTCATCTATTGTAGACCAACCTTGTAGAAATATCACAATAGCACGTGCAACTAACATCATCACAAACCACATCAAATCTAACAATAATCAAAGTTCCTCTTTTTTTCACAATCTATACATTAAATCAAAAAAATTCCTCAAAGATAATCCTAACATTATATTAACAAACTCCGACAAAGGTAACGTATCCGTCCTTATGTATAAACAGCAATATTTAGACCTCTCCAATAACATAATTAATAATGACACCTCATATGTCGAACTACGTAATGACCCTACGTCATCTATACAAACCAAATGCAATAACCTTGTAAAAAAACTATACACAACTAACCAAATAGATTTGAAAACAAGGAAGAAACTAACAAATTATAAAGGTATAGCACCAAAGTTTTACTCTTTACCTAAAATACATAAACCCACTTTGTCAGTAAGACCAATTGTAGCATGTATAAATGCTCCCACAGATTTTTTAGCAAGTTTTGTTACGGAAATTCTCACCAAATCTTATGATTACGACAATGCTTATTACATCAAGGACTCTTTCGAAATTGCCAATACATTTAATAATATGCAACTACCACCTAACTATGTTCTGGCCAGTTTGGATGTGGTTTCCCTTTTTAGTAATGTTTATTTGGACGCTACCCATAGAGCGGTTTATAAAAGTTGGGATCGCATTAGTGCAAACTGTAACATAAACCAAGAAACATTTCTAGAAATCATAACCCCTTCCTCTTTGACAATACATATTTTTCCTTCAACAAAAAGTATTACAAACAAACGTTTGGCACCCCCATGGGAGCTTCAATGTCACCTATTTTGGCCAATTATGTCATGGACGACCTGTTGGATGTGGTCATCCCTGTCCTTTCCTTCAAACCACATTTTATAAAAAAATATGTAGATGATATCATCATTGCATTACCACAGGATGGTTATAACAGAAATAGTAGATACTCTTAATGACTACGACCCTTACATACAGTTCACAATAGAGACAGAAGATAAATTTCATTCTGTCCCTTTCCTTGATACTAAGTTTATACGTGATGATAACAACAAAATCACCATAGACTGGTACAGGAAACCCTGTAGTTCGGGCAGATTCTTAAACTATTGGTCCTATCACAAACATAGTACTAAAAAGAATTTAGTCACACAAATGAAAATGAGAGTTTCGAAAATTTCACATCCATCCTTCCTCAACAAAAATCTACATATACTTCTCCAACTTTTCATAGATAACTCTTACCCAAAAAAACTCCTAAATAAGATTTTGTTCAATACGTCGTCAGACCAAATTAATAATCCTCCTATTGTTGAAGCAAGTATGAATAATAATAACACAGTTGCAACTGGGGCGACACAACTTTGTAAGTATACCTCACTACCTTTCATTAGGGACATCACCCCTGAACTCTCTAGAATTTTCAAACAAATTGATAACATAAAGATTGCTAACAAATCTGCCCTTACAATAAGATCAATATACTCAAAAACAAAAGACAAAACTGACTTAAAACAACAATCAGATGTAGTTTACAGTATTCCATGTGCCGATTGTGATAAAATATACATTGGTCAAACTTCCAGACCGTTATCTGGCAGAATCACTAATCACAAGAGTGACTGTAGGCTTCACCCTGAGAGATGTGCCCTTGCAGAACATGCCAATAAATTTCTACACAACATAGACTACAACTCGGCTAAAATATTAACGATTCAATCAAATCAAACGAAAAGACTTTTCCTTGAGATGGCTTTTATCGCACAGAAACCACAATGCATAAACAAAAGAACAGATATTCAACACCTCAGTGAGATTTATTCATACCTCCTTTTCTTAGATAAAAATGAAAATAATAACTTTGATCATAATAACATAAATAATTCACCTACATAAAATTAAAATTAAGTCAAACGATGTCAACAGTTTACTGTATAATAAAATATAAATGACAACCTTGCACACCATGGTGATTAGATTCCGCTTTCTTCGTCTTTAGTTTTGTTAATGACTTGATTCAAATAACCCACATAAAATGACAGACATCAACTGTCAATTTTTCAAAAATGAAATCTGACGGAGTTTCATAACCTGTCTTTATCACGGTGGTTTGCACGTTTGTCTGTTCATTCGCGCCAAATGACTGATATACCTTTTAAAGTTGGCTAAGCTAACTTAATCAATTAAATAAAAATTCTTATTAAGTATGTGAATGTAACTAAGTTTTCCAGTTTCATGTTCGTGTTTCGTCCTTATACAATTTTAAAATCTACCTAACTTATATGAACTTTTTGGTTTTTTGTCTTTAACGAGTTTTACTGCTACTATGATGCTCCGATTACGAATTTCTAAGATCCACATGATCACCCTCAACAAAGTGTAAGTAGTTAAACACTATATAATTGTATAACAGCCTCACTGTTACCGTTTTTCTCAATTTTCCCTGAAGATGGAATTGATAATAAAGAATTCCGAAAGCTTGGAATAAAACTTTAAAGAGTATCCTTTTATATTGCTGCACACCCCAATATTCTACTAGTTAGTTTATATATATATATATATATATATATAAAGTTTTTTAAAGTATTGGGGTATCAGTCATTGGAGGGCCATATAAGTAAAACCTCTTTTTTACTACGCCGAGCTTTCGAAAATCTTTATTTTCTTTTTCAAGGCTACAAAACAGAGAAGCAATAATTATTATAACATAAAAAGTGACAATTTTTTTATAAATAAATCTATTACCTTGGGTGCAAATTGGGTATTAATTGCAAAGTTAGGCATTATTACAACAGGAAAATATAGAAAAGCATCGGAAAATCACTTAGAAACAGCCAATCATAGTTTTACATCACTGTACAAGTGTTTGACTGATTGTTCGAGAATTTTTACTTTTTTTGTACAATTTTTTTAAAATAATTCGGTTACTCCTGACATACGTTGCTGAAGGTAGGCAACCCAAGAACCAAGGAAAGGAAACATCTGTCACATGCTCCCCCACAAACGGTTACTCGGATCACCGTCCAACAGGTGGCGACTGCAGAAAATCCCGATATCTGTTGTTAAAGGTAGGTAACACCAAAGAACCACGGAAGGGAAACACCTGTCACCTGCGTCCCCAATATGGTCACTTGGATCACCGTTCAATAGGTGGCGACTCTAGAAAATCGAGGTGAAGGTTTGATAAACGCCCGCGAGAGGTCACTGTCACTGACCCCCGAAACGAGTTTCATATTTACAGATATCGTGCATTGCAGGAAACGAAACTCACCTTGCCAGTTAGTAGGTCACGTTTGCCACAACCCACAACTCTGTTGTTAGATGGCTGTGTCGAGATTTTCTGCGTTTTGATAGTGAAAACATCTATTATTACATTATTATTCCAAAAGTAGGTTACATTAAGAGAGCTATTCGGTGAGAAGGAGTCACTAGAGTAAAGGTAGGTAACACCAAAGAACCACCGAAAGGAAACATCTGCCACATGCGTCCCCAATGTGGCCCTTTGGATCACCGTCCAATAGGTGGCGAGTCCAGAAAACCGAGGTGAAAGTTTGATGAATGCCCGCGAGCGGTCACTGTCACTGACCCCCGAAACGAGTTTCATATTTACAGATATCGCGCATTGTAGAAAACGAAATCCACCCTGCCACCTAGTAGATCACGCTTGCCACACAACACCACTCTGTTATTAGATGGAAGTGTAGAGATCCATTTCACACCCATGTCACTGTGGGGGCGAAATTGATCTCCCTTATCGATTTTCTTTGAAACATTTTTTTAAAAATAATTGTAATATATTTATATAGCATTTAGTCGTCAGGTGGTGATTTACAATCAATGTACCTACATTAAGAAATTATTTAGTTAAAAATCTAGCGGTAAAACGAAAAAGCGCAATATATGCTCATTTAATTACTATAAACTCTAGTGACTCCTTCTCACAGAATAGCTCTCTTAATGAAACCTAGTGTTAAGATGATAATGCAACAATAGATGTTTTCACTATCAAAGCACAGAAAATCAACGTTATCTCATATTAATTATAAATAGGACCTTATACTTAAATTATGATGACATAGTTACATTTTATATAACTGCTTCCTTCCCAACAAATCACTTTCAAATGAATAATATCACTTTCTAATAATCGGCATCACCAATACTATCTGCAAACTGTGTTTTGCTATTGAGAGACAAAAGAAACATCTTCAGAATTATATACATGTATGTTAACTACGTTGTAAATTTTAAAAATTTTTTAATAATTTTAATTTATTGTTGTTATGTTAGACCATCTATGGATTTTATTGTGTTAAAACTAAACTAGAAGCTTCATTTTGTAATGCTGTATATATATCTCCTGAAAAACAATGCGATAACATCAACTATGAACAAACTCATCTAAGATACCCTGAAGATAGAAATAAACATTTCCGAAAGCTCGGTTTAACTTAAAAGAGTGCACTTTCATTTGCTGCTTCCCCACAAAAAGACTTGTTGTTATATATATACAGCGTGTCCAGAAACCATCTTAACATATGGGAAACTTTTTTATTTTTAACTTTACGAAAAAAAATTATTCTTCATAAAAAGTTCTGCTTGTTGATAAAATAACATTCAAATCAAAAGTTTTGAGCCAGCACATACGGGGTGTTCAGAAAGTCAATAATATTAATACCGTAAATGGAAAACTATATTTAATAATTTTAATTACAAAGTACAATAATGAAATACTACACTAAGCTTCAACATGACCACCGTTTTTTTCCATACAAACGGTTGTACGTCGTGAAAATTCCATTACTGCATTTCTAACCATCTGAGGGGAAATTTCTTGGACACATTCTCTGATAATTCGCTCTAAATGGTCTATGTTCTCGAAAGGTCTGTAGGTATACACTTTTTGTTTTAAAAATCCCCATACGAAAAAATCCAGAGGTGTTAGATCAGGTGACCTTGGTGGCCAAGCAAATTCTGATCTTCGTCCAATCCATTTCTGTAGAAATGTCCGGTTTAAGAATTCTGTCACTCTTGCAGAGCTGTGGCATGGAGCGCCGTCATGTTGGAACCAAAGTGTTTGTCTTATATTCATTGGTAGTCCATAAAAAAATTCAAATAATTCCGTGTCCAAAAAGTTCAAGTAAATTTCACCGGTAATATTTTCTCGAAAAAAGTACGGCCCTACAATTTGGTTCCTAAAAACGCCGCACCAAACATTTGTCTTGAAAGAATACTGGTCACGACACTCAATTACAAAATGGGGATTCTCATCACTCCCACTCCACCACCTACAGTTTTGAGAACACACTACTCCATTTGAGGTGAACATCGCCTCATCTGAAAACAATATTTTTCTTGAGAATAGTGGGTCATCTTCTACCTCACCTTGAAACCAAGAGCAAAACAAAAATCGTGAATCAAAATCTCTAGGCTGCAGTTTGTGAAGAAATTTTGGCTTGTATGGGTAAAAATTATTTTTCCTTAAAATAACTTGGGCAGTGGACTTTGTAACAGGTCGTGGAACAGTTTGTGAAATATTTCTCAATGAGATTCTAGGATTTTCCACGACAGCTAGCAAAACATTCAATTGGGTATCTTCGTCCGTACGCCAAACCTGATGCTTGTCAGAAAATGTATTACTTACAGATCCGGTATTTTTAAATTTATTAAAAATATCTCCAACCGTTACATGGCTAATAATTTTATTTGGATATCTTGCATTAAAAATTTGAGCAGCCTCTCTGTACGTCTTGTAGTGGTCTCCAACAATTAACACTATTTCAACTTTTTCCTCGATTGTAAATTTAAGCACCATATTTAATTAAAAGGAAACTGTCCGCCTTGACAAATAAAATAATTAGTTGTCATGGTTTCATTTAGTTTTCCAAGGCGTGCTGGACCTACTAAACGAGAATGAATACCGCTTCTTAAAATCTTGCTCGCCCTTTTCTGAAAAATTCTGTGAGATAATTAGAGAAACTATGGAATCAGGAAAAACAACAACATTACGCCACAGTATCTTTGTTTTAAGCTAAGTCGCCTTTCGAATGGCAACTTTAGACCATTTATTATATTTTTGACAATATCGAAAATTGTCATTAAAAAAAATTGATCAGAACCAAAAACCACGTTTAAATTACAATTAGATAATGCAATGAAAAATTAGGTTTTATTATTTTTTACGAATTTTTCTTCCACAATCAAAACAATTTCAATTTTCTCCTCAGAAGTTAATAACGCTACCGTTTTTATGTTTTATAAATTTTAACGCGGTTTGACGGTTGCTGTCAAACATTTCTTGCTATCAACAATTAATTTGTATGTTACAACCATCCTAGATTACATGTAACTACAGTTAAATTTGCATTGTTATTGTAGACATACGTTTCAAAAAAGACGAAATAATTTTTTGAAGGTAAATGGGCGTACTTTCATATTTGAACGTGGTTTTTAGTTCTGATCAACTTTTTTTAATAACAATTTTCGATATTATCAAAAATAAAAGTACTTTACTTTTAAGCCAAATTCATATTTTTTGACTTACCTCGTATACGCCTGGGAGAATTTAATATCTGATAGTTGCATTTTAGGTTTTAGACCATGCAGAACTTTTTATGAAGAATCACTTTTTTTCGTAAAGTCTAAAATAAAAAAGTTTCCCATATGTTAAGATGGTTTCTGGACACGCTGTATATATAAACCATTAGGATCTTCAATCAAACTTACAATAATATTAGTTTTACCACAACCCGGTGGACCAATAATTAAACTTATTTTGCTATTTCCTTCAAACAATTGTCCATGTTTTCTAAATTTATTTGTTGATGTATCATGATCCTTAATTATTATAGAGTATGGTTGTTTTTCAACTCTCATAATAATATTTAAGTTGGCTGTCGAAGTAAAACTGGTCATTTTGTGTTAAGATTTTAGCTATATAATGATTCAATCACACACCAAACGTGTTACTTACAAATCGAGCGACAAGAAAATAGGGTGTGGCATCCTAAACACTCTTATCAATAAATTACCATTTGAATTACATCTTCCTGGTTACAATTTTTGTGGGCCTGGGACAAAGTTGAAAACAATATTGGTGAGAGGTGATAAAGGAATAAATTTATTGGATGAGGCTTGTAAAGAGCACGACGTTGCATATTCTCAATCAAACGATATAAAAAGCAGACACGCTGCCGATAAACTATTCGAGAGGTTTAAAGCTAAACGCTCTAGTTTCGGAGAAAAAGCTGCTGCACTAGGAGTTAGTGGTGCTATGAAAGTTAAGCGAAAGTTCGGTATGGGACTGAGAAAAAAAAAGACACGCAAGGGTCGTGGACTTTCATTGTCTCAAGCCATTTCACAAGCTAGAAAAGGAATAAAAGGAAAACCATTTTAAAGTTTAACTGAGAGTATTAAAACAGCTGTTAAGTCTATAAGAAAGAAAGGTGTTTTTTCACCGATAAAGAGTAATACCTATTCCAAAGAGTGGTGGATTCTTACCACTGATACCATTATTTGCCGGTTTGTCGGCTTTAGGTGCTCTGGGAGGTGGAGCGGCGGGCATTGCAAAAGCTGTAAATGATGCTAAAGCCGCTAAACAAAAACTAGAAGAAGATAAAAGACACAATCAAACGATGGAATCTATAGCAGTAGGAAAAAAAGGAAGTGGTCCCTATTTAAAACCATATAAGACAGGGTGTGGCTTATATTTAAAACCATATTCAAAAAACTGTTAAAACATATACCTCTTAGAACCCTCACTAATTATGATCTAATTAAATATATTAAATTGTTGCAAATTCCCATTTTAGGGGTATATTCATGAGGGATAGGCTACCTAAAAAAATTAAGAAAACTGAATGTGGTATTATTAATCTAGATAAGCATAATGGGGATGGAACTCATTGAACGGCATACATAAAAAAAGAAAATCAAATAACATACTTCGACAGTTATGGCAATCTGCGACCTCCAGCTGAATTAATTGCATATTTTCTAAGCGATAATAATAGAAATGTTATAGTTTACAATTATACAAATTATCAAACTTTTAACACAACAAACTGTGGTCAATTATGTATAAGATTTCTTTATAATAATACATGAAATACAATAAATTTTTATTCTTTATCCAAATATTATCGTGACATGTCGTATAGTTTTGTAGTTAGCGGCAATTCTGCCATTTTGACAGTAGAATTTCACCCACCCATTTATTTAGATGAAAATATAGATCATGTTAATGGACTTGTAAATTTTGAAACATTTAATGCAATTCCCAATATTGATGAAAGCAATAATCGTTTCTTTTATGGTGAAACTGGAAAATTTATAAAAATCCCACCTGGAAGTTATGAGATTGATAATATCAACAAGGTTTTACAAGAAAAATTAGAAGAAAAAAATATTTCGTTTTATCTTCAAGCTAATAATAATACATTGCGTTTAGTAATGAAATGCTCTGAAAATATTATTATTGGAGATGGATCCATAGGTGCATTGCTGGGATTTCAAAATCAAATACTGGATTCGGGACTCATTCATATTTCTGAACGACCGGCAGAAATAATAAAAGTGAACTCAATAAATATTGACTGTAGTATTGCTGAAGGCTCATACTAAAATGGTAATCCTGTTCACATAATACATCAGTTTTTCCGAGTGTGGCTCCCGGATTTAAAATTAAAGAATCACACCAAAACGTTATATACTTTCCAGCGACTGCTAAGGTAATAGATAAAATAACCATTAAAATATTGGATCAAGAAGGGATCTTGTTAATTTTAGAGAAGAGCCCATCACGCTAAGACTTTTAAAAAATTTAGATGCGCGATGGTGATTATTTATAACAAAAAAAACTTCAGCGAAAAGCTTAATAAGAATAGGAATAATAATAACTTATTTAGTAATAAACCAAACCCCCAAAGGCTAACACCTTCAAATCGTCAATTTCTTTTAAGTTTGGGTTTTAAAATTAAAAATGCAATTTTTAAACGTTAAAGAAAATGTTCTTGTCGATGATTCAATATTAAGTTGGGAAGTATTTTCCTTTGACCCCTTTAATCCTACCAAACTTGGACCAAATGATGAAATTAGAATTGCTTTGCAACAAACAGGAAAATATCAATTACCTTGTAAGAGTGAAATTTATTAAGAAATGCAAGTTACTAAAGATGATGGTACACCCTTAAGAAACACCCAATTAGTCAACAATGCACCAGCATGCTTATTTAAAGAAATGCGCTATATTTTAAATGGAGTAACTATTGATTCTGTTAGAGATATCGGTATCACTTCTACACTTAAGGGGTATACCTCTTTCAATCAAAACGAGAGTGCAAAATTGGAAAATGCTGGATGGTATCCAAAATCAAAAGTGGGAGAGAAAATTATGACTGATGATAAAGGGAATGTATCTTTATGTATTCCATTAAAGATGTATTCTGGATTTTTTGAAAATTATAATAAAATTATTTTAAATTCACAACAAGAGCTTATTCTTATTAGAAGTAATGTTGCTATCGATTCATTATTGTGCACTAGCGATGAAGCTGAAACATCAAGAATTGTAATATCGAGAATTTGCTGGCGAGTTCCTCATCTTACAGTAGCCATCCCACAAGAATTAGCATTAACGAAAGTTATTGAGAAGAATAGTGAAATTCTAATTACTTTTCGAAGTTGGGAATTAGTGGAGTAACCAGAGGTATTAGAAACCACCAGACATAACTCGCCTGTAAAAACTTCTACAAAGGTTGAGACACCTCGTCATGTTTTAATTGCTTTTCAGAAGAATCGACGTGCTAATCTAAAATCGGATATGAGTAAATTTGATCATTGTGAATTAAGAAATATAAATGTATTTTTAAACCCTGAAAGATATCTGTACAATGATCTACAAGTTGATTTCAAAAACAACAAGTTTGCTACATTGTATGAAGTGTTTTCAAATTTAGGTCTATTATAACTCACCAATAGAGCCAATTTTTACTCCAGCAGAATTTAAAAACAATGCACCTCTTACATACATTAATTATTCACATCAAAGAGACTTGTTGCAAACGGGTCCTGTAACAATGAGGATTAAATTTGAAACAAAAGAAAAAATTGCTGCTAAAACAGCAGCCTATTGACTCATAATACATGATAAAATTTTTAGCTATAATCCACTCACAAAAATTGTTAAACAACTATAATCCCCCCCCCCCCCTTATAAACTAAGCTTATTTAAGTTTCTTAACTAGTACTTGTGTAGTCATAAGCATGTCTTCACCTAACATGCAATACATTAAAATTTTTATTCAAAAATTACAGATTTTAAAAAATCAAATTCACGAATATACATCTAAAAAATTTATCTTAAAGAAATTTTCTTCTTTGAAAATATGCGATTAGTTTTGTATGTGCAAGGATTTAAATATGAGCATAACAAGTTTATTCCAAAAGAGTTGGCAGCATATGATGGAAATAGAATTAGTCACTATGTGTTTAAACAGCCATTTCCAATAACTTTACTCTCACCCGATTTACACAGGCAAGCTGTGTGGTTAATGAAAAATTTTCATTGCATAAACTGGAATGCTGGATATACCCCTCTTCATTATTTTTCTACTATTATCGAGGAGTTGACCAAAGATGTAGAGTTCGTTTATGTTAAAGGAAGTGAAAAAGCTGACTATATTAAGAAATACTGTACCAAGCCAATAGTAGAATTAAATGAACAACCAATACTACATTTATCAACACCTAAATGTTTTTTTCATTCTAAGTCACCAGCTATGTGTGCACTTTATAATGTATTTTATATGTATAATAATTTTTTCATGAATGAATAAAAAATCAAATTTTATTTATTCTTTTATGTCATCATATTTTGTTTTTATAATATTTATATCTTCATATAATTGTAACTTCTTAAGTTCTATCACTAATTTTATTAAATTCTTTGTCTTTAAAAAGTTTAAGCAAGCAACGTGCTCCATATAGTCTATGCACCATGGAAAATTTTGTGCTTCAGCATTATCATCATCACCCACTAGAGCATAATAACGCGAACAAGCTTCTGACATAATAAAGTTTTCATACATTTCAGTAACTATTGTCTCCATGTTTAATATTTTCACTTCACTAATCACACATAATGAAATAACGAACTGGAACCCATCTCAGCAAGTCGCGCCACCACAACACTTAATATTAGTTTATATGCCGCCGTATCATTTGGTGACACAAATTCTTTAAACTCGAA
This sequence comes from Polydrusus tereticollis, assembly GCA_963920685.1. NCBI lineage: Eukaryota > Metazoa > Arthropoda > Insecta > Coleoptera > Curculionidae > Polydrusus > Polydrusus tereticollis. The sequence goes on along the minus strand of OY987335.1, from coordinate 50,434,806 downwards.
CAACTCTTCAATAAAACCATTTGTCCTACAATCTTCAACGAGCTTGAGCATTTCTTCTGTTTCATAGTAGTTCTGTATTATTTCCACACCACGTCTAAAATAATTAGCATCACTTTCGTACATATGACAGGATTCTGGATTGCACTGCGTTGCATTTTCTACACATTCATTAACTAGATCATAAAAATCTTGTTAAATTTTTTTAATTTTTTAAGGGTTTCAAATAACCTCTCTCGCACAGGATCTGCCATTATTCTAAACTAACCTTAAATATTTGTAATATCTTTTATACATCTTTACCACTGTCTAGTGGGAACTTCTGTCCTTGTTACTTGAGTATAGTTGCTGTGTGTTCTTTCACTATGTTAAAAATGTGGTATTTGCTATAATTTTAAAATGAGGCGGAGGAGGAGGTTTTTGCCCCGTCCTATTTGGAGGACCTCATTGTGTTCCCCGTGCTTTATTTTACTCCTCATTCCCTCCTCTTTCCCCAACAATATACTACTTCCAAGAATTAGTGAGAGCCGAGGTGAGAGCGTTATCAAGTTCCATATGGGACAAATTATTTTGTGAAATCGTGACCGAGTGATTTACATGTGAAAAATTGTTATTTTGATATGGAACACTGCCCTAGATAATTCCAAAAATGTATTCTGTAAATATAGCAAATTTTTTACTAATTTAATAAGTCCTTGGGATAGTAAGGAATAATAAATATCAGCTCCAAGAAGAATGTCTATTTCAGATGAAACAAAGAAATCTGGGTTAGCCAGCTTGATATAACTAGGGATCTATAGACATTTTAGGTCGATCTGTTTGGGGAAGATTACAGGTAATCTTTTCTAATGTGGCACAGGAGATCAAGAATTTTTTTAACAGGTTACACATTAGAATAAACAAAATATCAACCTTTTTATTGGACATCGTAGATTTCTGATATTCCTTATACAGGGTGTACCAAATTAAGGGCGCAACATTGCTAACTTTTTTATTATTGGAGATACAAAGTCGGTTAAATTAGCAAAGTAGTAGCATTTTTTCTGTTAATTAAAATGGTGGAAGCAGAAAAACAATTGAACATAACGTTACTGAATAAATGAGGAAAATGTATTTTTTTTTAAAGGCCCACCTTGTATATTTTTTACCGAAACGTTTGCAAATCATATACGGAATAAAAGAGTTCATATGCAATATTGGCCTAAAATTGAAAAACATCAACACAGCCATGGAAATAAAAAATTGTTTGTCTTTGGCGTTTTCATCGAGACTACCATGAAAACAAAAACGAATTTATTTATTTATTTTAGAAATTAAAACTCGATTTTATTTTTAGCGGAAGAAATAAAAAAAAAACTATATTAAATTTTTAAGCGCATCACCGTTTTGGTCAATACATTTGCGGGCATTCTTTAATACACGTTTTGTAGCTTTTAAAACTGTTTTGCCATCGGTGGATGCTATAATGCGTCTAATGTTGTCTTGAAGTTCAACCAGATTCGCATATCTCGTTTCAAAGACTTCGTCCTTGACATACCCCCAGAAGTAAAAGTCTAATGGAGTTACGTCAGGAGACCTTGGGGGCCAACGTATCGGACCATTCGTTGCCACCCACCTATCTCTGAAAAGCCTGTCTAACAATATTCTCACTTCGTGAAACTGATGAGGAGCTCCATCTTGTTGAAAATAAATTTGGTTACGGTCCTCTAAGTTCACATCATCTAAATATTCTTCTAGTAATTCTGACAACATATTAACGTATCACCTGCCGGTCAGAGTACCTTCATAAAAAATTGGCCCAATAATTTGGCTGCCTATGAGACCATACCAACATTAATGCTAAATCTTACTTGCGGATTTCTGAGAACAGCAATAAACAAATTTGTTCTAGGCCAATAGTGCATGTTTTTACGATTAAACATACCCCTATTTGAAAAGTTCGCTTCATCGCTCCATAAAATTTTCTTTAAAAAGTTAGGATTTTGCCTACACATATCTTGCAACCATTAGCAAAAAATGAGTTTTCCTTCAGTGTCACCAGGTAATAATGTTTGCACTGGTCGGTACTTATAAGGTACAAACTTATATTTTTTTAAAATCTTCCAAATTGTAAATAAACTGAAACCACTGACCCTTACCAAATCTCTAGTTGAATTATTTTTGTGCGCTTCAAAAAAAAAGCCAATAAATTTATTTCTACTTGTTCACTTATTATAAACTGTTTTTTAGTCCTTGTCTTTATAATTAAAAGAAAATTTCGTTACATCTAAATTTTCTATACAGCCTTAGAAAATACCTCGTTTTGACGCCCTAGAAGGGTGACACGGCATGGTACAGTTTGTTTATTGCCGTCCGATTGGTTGGGAGAAAGCATGGCGGTTGTGTGGCCTATCAGAATGCTTTGTCGGTTAGTCGTCGTGACAGCGGGGGCGTAACGTTGCTGTCAGATGATATAGTTTTCCTTCTTCAAACACACTACACTTTGGGCTAAGATAAAGCAAAGTCGTATGTCAACAAACGCACGTGGTTTTCTCTCCGTCGGAGTAAAACAAATAGCATTGCCTAAAAAAAGGCACCCAACAAATGTATTAAACAAATATAGTGATTAGTTTGATTGTAAAATCAGTAATGAATAGTTTTGTTATAGTACGTTATTGTAAAATCATGTACTAAAGAAGTTTTGTGTGATTTGGAGAAATAAACGCCAAATTACCAGAGTGAAAAGCTCGTTTAATTCCTTCACTCAGTAAATGAAAGAATCAGTAAAATTAACCTAAAATCGAGGAACATAAAAGCCTCATGAACTGTTGACGCAAGTTAAATAACAACACTTGGCTTGCTTAACATGGTCCTTCGAGCCGGATGAGTGAAAAGTGAGTTAGCTGATTTTTGAATGCAAATTGTTAAAATAAACATCAGTTAAGAAAAGAAGTAAGGTTTGTAAAAAACGTCAAAATAATAAATAAGACGATTTAAACAAAGTGAAAAGTTAAGTGAAGAAGTCCTGTGAGAGACTGTCAAACCAGGGAATTGTGAAAAGTGAGTGAAAAAACGTCATTGGGGGGAATACAGTGTATGACAAGTGTCTACGCAAACGCCGAACAAGGCGTATTCACATCAGAGAGCAATTAACAAGGAAGGTAGAGTATTAATTGTTGTTATTGTTTATTGTCATTGTACTTTTGTAAATAAGATTGTTTGTTAGTATTGTCAATATTTGATTAAGCATAATCATACTTTGGTACCCAACGGTTTGATAGTAGGTATTGTAGTAGCAAGGTTATTTCAAAGTCAGAACGATTGGTTTATACTCTATATTTTATAAATTAAATAACAAAATTTTATAGACAATATGGATCTTGAATCGTTGAAGAAAACACCGACTGTTGCAAAAGCCGCGATAACACGGGTTCAAACGTGGATTGAACAAAGATTAAATGATAAAACGAGAGTAGAACAAGCTTCCGTGAGGGAAGAACTATTAAAAAAAGCGTTTCAAAATTATACAGAGGCTCAAGATAAAATCGAGGTATTAAACCCCCAAGATACCGACCGAATTGACATTGAGAATAAATACTGTGATCTAATAAATAAAATTGAAGATTTAAGGGTAGTTAGTGTTGCAAACTCAGTATGTAGCGCGCAAAGTATGCCGCCGGTACACGTTACATCGATAATTAAATTATTAGACTTGAAAATTTCACCCTTTGACGGAAATGTAGCCGATTGGAGAGGTTATGTAGAATTGTTCACGGCTTTAATTGTTAATAACGCAAGTTTAACAGATATTCAAAGATTAATTTATCTAAAAACAACTTTAAAGGGAAAAGCGCTCAAGCTGGTCGATTCGTTAGAGATTATAGGTTCAAACTTTGAAATTGCGTTTGATATTTTACAGAAAAGGCATGAAAACATAACCTGTGTAATTAATAGTTATTTAAATAATGTTTTGGATACCCCTTAGCTTGCAAAGCCTGATGCGGGAAATTTAAGACAGTTTATTGCAAATCAAAGAAAAACAATTGAGTCATTAAAAAAGTTAAGCTCGTCAAGTACAGATATTTTGGATTATTTACTGGTATTTATTTTGGAGAATAAATTAGAATTCGCGACAAAAAGAGCATTTGAGTTAGATCGCGATCTAAACGAATTGCCGACGGCAAACGATTTCTTTAAATTTTTGGAGCGAAGATGTATAGTCTTTGAAAACTTATCTAGTACGAATTCGCAGTCAAGCACTACCTCACAAGCAAGGGGTGCTAGAAATAATAGAGTTACGTTGTTTGCGGGAAATCAACAAAATAATAAATTTTGCGAGATTTGTGGTGCGACGGCAGGTCAGAAACTATACGCATGCGATGAATTCTTAAAACTTTCGCTCCAGGAACGAAATAGAATTGTGCAGCAAAAAAGACTATGTTTTAATTGTTTCGGGAGACATAGTGTGGCGCAGTGTACGTCAATTTACATATGCAGAAATTGTGGAAGTAAACATAATTCATTGTTGCATCAGAGCGGAGCGGTCGACTCAAATGGCGGGCGACAACATTCAAATAATGCAAATTATAATGTAAATATGAGAGGTACCAGTCAGTTTTCACAAAACAGACCGATAGACAATTCGGCAAAAATATCAAACAGGCAGGTAAACAGTGCAAACAATAGGCCTAATACAACAGTAGAAAACCAAGTACAGAATCAACAGTCGAATTCTACTGTGACAGGTTCGGGTGAACGTCATTGTTCGCAAACAAATCAAACAGTTTCTTTCTCGGCCGTGTCTGCAAGACAATCAAATGTTTTTCTAGCAACTGCACAGGTAAAAATACTTAATAAATACGGGGAAATGATGTCTATGAAAGCGTTGTTAGATAGCGGAAGCCAAAGTTCATTCATAATGCAATCACTGGTAAACCAACTGCAATGTAAAGTATACAATCACGAACTAAATATTTCAAGTATTTCACAAAGAAGTTTTAAAATAAATAAATTAACAGATGTCACCGTACCAAAACGCAAAATAAAAATCATACCGTGTCTTGTATAATATTGGATAATATAACATATAAGTTGCCGCAGGTACCGATAAAAATAGATAGTTTAAAAATACCAAATAGTATACCGGGTGAACTTGCAGTCCCAACCTTTTATGAGCCTTCTAGTATAGATCTCTTATTGGGAGCTAGTTTTTATTATGCAATTTTAGAGAAAGGATTTTATAGTTTGGCTAAACATTTGCCGAGTCTCGTAAGCACTGAATTCGGGTGGATTATCGAAGGTAATGTACCTTCTTTCTGTACTAAACCAGTGCGAAATCAACAAGACTGTCCACAGAATGAAGTTTCGTTCTTTTTTACAAACACAAGAAATTGATAATTAATTAACAAAGTTTTGGGAGATTGAACAAATCCCATCAAAAAAGGTAATGTCAGCTGACGACAAGTTAGCAGAACAAATATTTTGTAATACTACAAAGGTTCTAGAAGACCGAGCATATCAGGTAGATATGCCATTTAAGCAGCCTCAAGAATATAAATACTTGGGAAATTCATATGCAATAGCAGAAAAACGTTTTCTGTCACTTGAAAGGAGATTTAAGAGCAACCCGGAATTATTTTCGGAATACAAAAAATGTATTGATGAGTATGTTGACCTAGGTCATGCAAAGTATGTTCCGTTGGCTTTGACGAACGCGAATAACGAGAATAAATATTTCATACCACATCTGTGTGTAATCAGAGATTCTAGTGCCACAACAAAGTTACGTGTAGTGTTTGACGCGTCGGCACAGTCAAAGTCGGGATATTCTTTGAATGACGTCACTCTAAAAAAGTATCAGGTGCAGCCTGAGCTTTTCGATATTTTGTGCCGGTTCAGGTATTTTCAATTCGTGTTGATTTCAAACATACAAAAAATGTATAGACAAATAAAAATAAATCCAGAGCATAAGTTTCTGCAGAATATTCTTTGACGGGACAATCCATGCGAGGGCTAAAAATGTATCGAGCTGCAAACTCTGACGTATGGAGCTAATTTCGCTTCGTATGTAGCCACACGAACGGTATTACAAGTCGCGAAGGCGAGATGTGACGAATTTCCAGTGGCGTCCCAAGCGCTGATGACGCAATGTTACGTGGATGACATCTTGGCCGGTTGCAATGAGTTTGAACAATTGTCGGAGTTGTATACGCAGTTAAATAAACTGCTCAACAATTCGGGTTTACTTTACATAAATGGTGTTCTAATTCAAGAACATTTTTAGAATCTGTGTCGCAGGCACAATTATATGAGTATGATTTAAATTTCGATGATGTGCCAAGTAAGGTGTTAGGATTAAAATGGATTCCGGATGAGGATATTATGTTGAGTGTCACGATTCCGACAGATTTAGGAAATAAAAATCAAACAAAAAGAATTATTTTGTCAACGTTAGCGCAATGTTACGATCCGTTAGGACTGGTTAATCCAGTGGTGGTTGCAGGAAAGATTTTAATGCAAAAATTATGGATTAAAAAATTAGATGGGACACGGAAATAACAAATATTGATCTAATAACTGATTGGGGTAAATTTTTAGGTATGATGTCTCTTCTCGGCTCACTAAAAATACCCAGGAAAATATGTGACAATAAAGAAATATTGAAAATCGAAATTGAAGGATTTGCGAACGCAAGCACATTGGCGTACGGCGCTTGTGGACATATTCGAGTTTTATATGCGGATATTTCGGTGACTAGTAATTTGATCGCTTCAAAATCGAGAGTAGCAACAATTAAAACAATTACATTACCAAGATTGGAACTCTGTGCCTTGGTAATTTTAGCAAATTTAGTGCAAAGGATTCTGACTATTTTTGAGAACCTGATAAAGTTCGATTCGGTAAATCTTTGGTCGGCTTCTAAGATTGCTATTGCATAGTGTAACGATCAGCCAAATCGGTGGTCTACGTTTGTATTGCATAGAGTGTCTCAAATTAAGAGCCTCACAACAAAATGCATTTTAAAATATGTAAAATCAGCAGATAATCCCGCGGACATTTTGTCACGGGGAAACTTTTCAACCGAAATCAATAATTCAGGACATTGGTTTCATGGACCTGAATTTTTGTTGAAATCGGACGTAGATTTGCACTCGTTCGACAGCCAAATAAATTCAAAAAACATTCCAGAACAAAGGAAAGTAGCACTCGTCGCCTTTGAGAGACCAGAGACGTGCGATTTTTGGTTAGAATATTTTGCAAATTTTTCAAATTTTGGACGTTTAATACGTTCAGTAGCATTTATATTTCGGTTTTTACATAACGTTAAAAATAAATTTGATAAAAAACAGACAAATCTTGAGGTCAATGAAATTGACAACGCAAAAAAGTTTGTTGTACAAAATCTACAAGAAAAATATTTTAGTAAGGAAATTTCAGAATTAAAACAAAATAAAATAATTTCTAGTAACCAGATAAATGGATTTAAAATTTTTCAGATCAACTAATACGAGTAGGAGGTAGGCTGGAAAATGCAGAGATTTCTTTCGATCAGAAACATCCGTATTTGTTGCCTTGTCATAATGAAGTAGTGAAAATAATGTTAAAATTTGAACATACGCGATTAGGACACGCTGGTGCGCAGACAGTTTTGTCAAATCTTCGATTACGGTACTGGCCTCTGAACGGTTTACGCGAAACCAAAGCGGTTATACGAAATTGTATCACGTGTGCAAGGTTTAGGATGGCTCCAGCTCAGCAAATAATGGCAGATCTGCCAGGAGATAGAGTTCAGAGTGCACGGCCTTTTGAAAAACTAGGCATCGACTACGGTGGCCCATTTTTGATAAAATCATCACGATTACGGAAAGCGCCCATGATAAAAGCGTACATCGCAATTTTTGTATGCATGACAACTAAAGCAATGCACATCGAGTTAGTGACTAGTTTGGCAACTGAAGCGTTTATTATGACGTTGAAACGTTTTATTTCACGAAGAGGTGACCCGTCCATCATCTATAACGATAATGGTACAAATTTCCAAGGGGGAGCTAATCAGTTGCGAGATTTTCACAAATTTCTAAATCACAAAATAATGAGCCCTTTGTTGACTATCTTTCGAAAAACGAAATTCAGTGGACATTTATTTCTCCTCGGTCTCCACACTGGGGTGGGCTATGGGAAGCTGCGGTAAAAAGCGCAAAACATCACATGACCAGATTAATGGAAAATTCAAAATTTACATTTGAGGAATTATATACTGTTCTAAGGCAAATAGAAGCAATTTTAAATTCAAGACCGTTGTGTTCGTTGACAAACGATCCGTCTGACGTTAGTTGCTTAACGCCAGGGCATTTCTTAATCGGAAAAAGTTTAACTGCATATCCTGAGAAGGATTTAGCCAATGTCCCTGAAAATAGGCTAAAGTTTTGGCAACAATGCATAAAAATACAACAAGGTTTTTGGAAACGATGGTCTGTGGATTATCTCAGTCGACTTCAAAATGGAAGTTTATCCAGGAAAGGATGGTAAAGTAAGGGTGTTGAGCTTAAAGACCGCGACAAGTGTGTTCACTCGATCGATCACCAAGGTGTCGCCTCTGCTCTATGACGACATAAATATAAATATGAACCGTAACCAAAACTGATGTTTTGGTAAAATTAGACAACACATTTTCGTCTCTCAATGTGTGTTGAAAAAAGTTTTACAATGTGTGAGTAAGTTATTACAGCGGTAATAATTTAAGTTTTATTTTTTTTTATTTTTTGAAGTTTAAAGTTTTTTAAGCAAGAGTTCAGCCTCTTTTTCGGTTTGGTAGCTTGCCATAAAAGTTACTGGGACAGTAGCTGCGTCCCTGGGGAAACCCTAAAAAAGTAGATGATCTTGCGTTTTTTGTTATTTTTGTTAGCTCTTTGTCTTTCATTAGACATTGTAACTTTTCACCCTTGACCTACTAAGCACTAGAGGCGCTCCTAGTGTGTAAACTAAAGAGTGTGGACTACCCTGGCCGTAACGCACTGTCCTTGGCTAGCCGGTTCCTGGGAATCGGTCCCACCTTCGTCCTGCGGGGCATCTACGCCTTTTATTTCTTCCTTTTCATGCTCGTCTTTGTTTCCGCGCTGCAGCGTCAGCCTAAGTACCAGTGTCGTTCCTCTGGGTTGGGTGGGGATAAGGGGTTCTGTTGTTGCTCAGTCCAGGGGAATAAAGGGATTTTCTTCGGGTAGAAGTATTCGGGGTTTGCGGCTGCTCTGAGCAAGGGCTCCGCAGACGTTCACGTATTCTTCAAGATGAAGAATACGTACAGTTAATTAATACTTTTGTCTACTAAGGGGGGTGCAAACTTACAACTTGTGCTTCCACTTGCATTGGCTAATCCACGTTGTGGTTAGCTGCTCTTATGGTAACTTCAGATCACGTTGTGGCCAACATTCTTGAAGGTGAAGAATGCATGCAACTACTTTCTACTTAGGGAGGTGCAAGCTTACAACTTGTGCTTCCACTTGCGTTGGCTAATTCACGTTGTGGTTAGCCGCTCTCATGTGTAATTTTCAGGTCACGTTGTGGCCAACATTCTGTTACAGTTTTAAATTGAATACACTTACCCATCAATTTTCATCTCTTTAGCTTATTTTTGTTTGAAAACAAAAGTAAATGTTTGTTCATTTCCATCCTAATTTATTTAAACTTTAAAGCTATACTTCTCTATAAGACAACAATTATAACTCTCTAGGTCTGAGAAACCACACTTCTCATAACATCCCTGAAAATGTATTCAAGTTCGCTTTGGAATATTGACAATAACTCAGGTATACACTTAAATCCCGACACCGTTGACCGTTGGGAGGTTGTCGCCTTTTCATTTTGTTTTTTTGTTGTGGAAACCGTCCTTTCTGCAGTGTTGCATTGGAGTTTTCTAAGCATTTTTTGCTAATTTTTAATGAAACCTAGGCCCTTAATTAGCACTAAGGTCGTCACATAGCTTTGTGAGCCTAAGAAGCCCATATGGTGCTGATTCTCTGCTAGTTAGTGTGGATCCTACGTTCCAGTATTTTTTGTCACATCTAAAAGGCCACATACCACCTTCGGCCTTTTTTTTTCTTTTTTTCTTCTACTGTTAATTTGACTTTCATTTATCTCCGTCTTGTTCGATTTTGCATCCTGTACCCTGTGTGTATATCGTTTCCGCCCTTTTATTGGTGTATTCTCAAAGAAGTCATTCTCTCTTCGAAGAAAAACGTCCAGTTAGACCTTCAGGAGCTTCAACAAGTCATAAGTTCGAGCTTTGATGCAGGCCCCCACACATAAAATCAGCCTACACAACTGTAAAAGCAGCACCAGGTTTGATCTGTCTGATATTAACATTCATATACTTTCTAAGTATAAGTTATTATAGTTATTGAGCCTTATTTAGATTGGTTTTAGCGGCTTCTAACGTTCTAGGATACAAAATTATAACTTGTAGTCAACAATGTAAACTGAAAATACACAGGCCTGTTTACGCTCGGTATCTAGACTATAAAGAACACAAACTTTGAGTAATGCTAGTAAACTTGATTAAATAATCGAAACAAAAACAACACATATTTAATTATCATAATATCAATATCAAACATAAATATACCATCATCTAACCTAACTTTAGAGTCAGCTGTCTGATAGGGAGGTGCATCAAAAGGCATCGTCCTGCGGACGATATTAAGTATCGATCGATACCAGGCTTTATTTATAAATATTTTAACAATATATAAGTTAATGTGGAATTATTTTAATCTGGTGTTTTCTTCTCGATAGGATGTTTTCTGTTTTAATTTAGTAACGAAGGCACTGTCTTAACTTTAAGGGCACAAAACAGGTGGCGCTTTTGTTTGTTTTTACCCACACCACTCCCGACTGATGAGCTAGTCGTCTTGGCCCTGAAAGGCAGTGTCCCAGTCCTCCTGTGAACCACCAGACAGGAATAATTCCCACCCGATAACTAATTGTCAATTTAGTTTGTTACAAAATGGCGCCCTTAACGTGTCAAGGATCTAATTTTTCTTTTTAGAGTTAGCGTTCTGGTATCGATCACTTAAATTTATTATTATTCCATAATCTATATTTATAAGGGTACCTACCCATTCTTATTTTCTTTTAAAATGCAGACATGTTAATCTGGTTGCGGCAGAATTAATTTCAATAAAAGGTGTGAGTACGTTTATCCCAAAACCTTTTTTTACGGTAGTATAATAGTATATTAATATGTGGATGGAATTTTGATTCTTCCTTGTATTTGCAAACTTGTTTTATTGTGTGAGGTTCAAGTTAGCAAATATATTTTTTTTGTGTTTAGGATATCTCTCGTAGATAATATTTGTCCCATGATAAAGTATTTTTTTTTGTATTTTTTAGTAGGGGTTGGGTTTGTGTGTCAATTCTCGACACACTTCAACTTGAGCATACCTTAGTTTAGGTTTAGGGTTTGTATTTCCACAAACGTTTAGATTAAGTTTGCTTTAAAGAATAAACACCTTGGTACCTATATTATTATTCTTGTGATCTTTTCTTTTATTATTAATTTGTTTTTTTTTTTGTTTTGGTAAATAACAGTAAGTAAAATGGAGATTAATCTCTTAGATTCGGATGAAATAAAATATGAGTTAGCTATACGTGGATTACCAGTTACGGGTTCTTTTCCTCAAAAACGTTCATTATTAAGGGATTCGATGCGCATGGAACGTGAGGGACTTGCTTCCCGACCGACTACTTCAAAATTCAACCCTGAGACAGAACTTTGCGTTTGTCAGGCTAAATTATTTATTTTGGAGCGCGATATTCTAAATTTTGATTTTCACAGTAAAGATAGCGAATTTAAAAGGATCTATTCATTTTTGATGCATGTAGAAGCTCGTCTACATCGCATACAGGTTATAGAATCTTGCGGTCTGATGCAGAAAAATACATTAATAGATAGGTGCGAAAAGCTGATAGGCGATTTGTATTTGGTTTCCGAAAGCTTACCCCGCACCCCAGCCAACGATTATTGGCAGGTTAAACCACCAAATTTTCAAAATATGGAAAACCAGCTGCTACAAAATGAGGCCACAACTATTTCTTCACCCGGAGCAAATATTAATTCTATATTGGATATGAATAACGATCCAAGAGTTAGTAACATCTTACCTCCTATCATTGCCCCACAAGAACGAACACAGGTTTCTTATGACCTTATCGACCTTAAAGAAGATTTAGGGTTAGATCATTTGTTAACTAGTCAGCATAAATTTACACCACCTAGTCATGTGCAACCCTCTATAACTGTTTCCCGACACCCTGATACTACAACTCATTATAAACCCTTAGCTGCATCCACAGTGCAACGTTTGAGTTCTGATGTTTATGCTAAAATGAGTGTTCAAGCTCCTATTAGGCATGATGCTTCTTCTTTGGAACTGCGAAGTTCTGAAGTAAATTTTGCGAATCAATCCGAAAATATCTCTCGTTGTGCTATTGTAAATTCCTCTAAGCAAGATAAGTCGTTAAGCTTTTCTGATCCTTTCGTTGATCTCGCTGACCGATTGGATAATTTTCAATTTTCGCCCTTAAGGGGACCTGAGTTTGAAGAATCTCGTATTAATAATATTTATAGTCCTAGAGTTTTAGATATAGTTAAATCGAATATTAAGTTTGATGGTCGAAAAAGTGTTAATGATTTGTTGGAACGCATTGAAGAGCTACGTGTATCCCGCGGAGCAACTAAAGAACAGTTATTGCGCTCTGCGCCAGAACTTTTCTCTGGTGACGCTCTCTTGTGGTTTCGAACAGGTCAGTTTACTAGTTGGGATGATCTCATCCTGCAACTAAAGGACACTTTTCAACCTTATGATTATGAGTTTTCTCTATGGGATGAAATTCGTCGTCGAACTCAAGGCGCTCAAGAACGCGTAGTCAGTTTTGTAGTGTCGATGGAGAGTCTATTCCGCAAATTATCCATTCTGCCATCTGAATCGACCAGACTCCAGATTGTGCGACGTAATTTATTACCATATATTCAGAGTCGACTGTCGACGCATCAGATTTGTAACTTACAAGAACTTGTAAAGTTAAGTAGAGCAATTGAAGAGACGGAATCGCGAATTCAATGTTTTGTTCCACCTTCCACAAATTATCGTACACTGGTAGAACCTGCTTTAGCCTATCACAGGCCTTCCGATTATGTTGCTTCTATTACGCCTCCTTCTAAAAATAGACAACTTCTTGTTTCTAATATTGCTGCGCTTGACACGTCTAAACCATTATTAAGTTGGAACTGTTAGGAAATTGGGCACCCGTTTCGCCAGTGTGCACAACCCAGAAGAAAATTCTATTTCAGGTGTGGAAAATCTAATGTCACTTCTAAGAATTGTCCGATGTGTTCAAAAAACATAATAGTGGGAAGTCAGTAATAAGCCGACCGCTCTTCCCCAATAAAGATTCTTCTAAGGCCGAATCAAATAAAGTAATTCTAGATTATATTTTAGAGCATGTCAAAGAAGACAAAAGACCATATTTAAAAGTTTTTGTTTATGGTAAACCTATTCTCGGTTTGCTTGATAGTGGATCGTCTCGAACTATTATTGGTTCTCTTGGATGGAATATATTGAAATCCGTTTGTCGCCTTAATCCTTCTGATATTTTAAATTGTACGGTTGCAAATGAGCAGATCTGTAAAAGTATTGGTTCAGTGACATTGCCATTTCAACTAAGAGATAAGGTAATCCTCTTAAATACGTTAGTTGTTCCCTCTTTACCGCATTCACTCATTCTTGGAGTTGATTTTTGGAGTAAAATGCAAATTGTGCCTAACTTGTATAGTGACGAATGGTCGTTTCGATCGGATTTAGATCATGACCCACAGATTTGTGCTATACAATCCCGTGATTCACTTACCACCGAACAGCGACAAACTCTTGATAACCTTGTTGATGTAACTTTTTCTGCGATGGGAGATAAGCTAGGATGCACCACGCTAGTCGAGATGGAAATTAAAACCAATTCTACTCCCATAAAACAGAGATACTATCCCCTATCTCATACACTTCAAAAAGAAGTCAATAAAGAATTAGAGCAAATGTTAGCTGATGGGATAGTGGAGCCATCTGAGTCACCCTGGTCTTCACCGATTGTTATGGTTAAAAAAAAATGTGGTACTTGGCGATTTTGTGTCGATTTTCGTTCGTTAAATTAAGTCAGTGTTCCTGATGCATACCCAATTCCTTATGTTTCGGCAACATTGGACAAATTACGCGACGCAAAATATCTCACTACTTTGGATATTAAATCTGCATATTGGCAGATCCCTATAGCAAAAGAGTCTAGACCTCTTACAGCATTTACAGTACCATCACGTGGTCTTTTTCAATTTACAAGAATGCCATTTGGCCTTACTAATGCCCCTGCGGTATGGCAAAGGTTAATTGACCGAGTTGTTGGTGTCGATTTAGAAAAATTTGTGTTTGTATATCTAGATGATGTTATTGTGTGTACCCCAACTTTTGAAGAACATGTACGGGTTTTGCGCGAGATAATTTCACGAATTACTCATGCAGGCCTAACACTTAATCGTGAAAAATGTAATTTTTGCAAACCTGAACTAAAGTACCTTGGTTATGGTGTTAATGCTTCAGGACTTTTAGTTGATCTCGAGAAAGTAGACGCGATTCTGCGTATTCCAACGCCGAAAAGCGTAACGGAAATTAGACGAGTCGTCGGTCTTGCTTCGTGGTATCGTCGATTTGTTCCCAATTTTTCCTCGTTGTTAGCACCGTTGACTGCTCTGACTAGGAAAAATGCAAAATTTGTTTGGAGTCCCGAATGTGAAGCAGCCTTTGTCAGTAAAAGAGCATCTGATAGAGGCACCAGTTCTTTCTTGTCCCGATTTTGACCAACCTTTTACAGTACAGTGTGACTCGTCTGATTTTGGCTTGGGAGCTGTACTCTCACAAGTTCAAAATGGCGAAGAACACGTCATCTCGTACTTGAGCCGTTCACTAACTAAAAATGAAAGGAAATACAGCACTACTGAGAAAGAGTGCTTGGCTGTCCTATTTGCGATTGAAAAGCTTCGTCCGTATCTCGAGGGTACCAAATTTACAGTGATTACAGATCATTATAGTCTTAAGTGGCTTAATTCCATTAAGGATCCTGTTGGCCGCATTGCGCGTTGGGCAATTAGGTTACAGCAGTACGATTTCAAAATTGTACATCGTAAGGGAAAAGAGCATGTAGTTCCGAACACCCTGTCTCGATCCGTACCAGTCATTGATATCATTTCAGAGCAACCAGTTTCCCCAGTTATTGTCAACCAAACTACCGTGCCACGTGATCACTGGTATCTTGGCATGATCAAGAAGGTGACCGCTCATCCGTCGAAGTATCCTCTTTGGTGGGTAGATAACAGTAAGCTTTTTAAAAGGGCAAAACATCCTTACTCCGCACTTGTTGATCCTGCAGACTCTTGGCTTCTTGTGGTTCCTCGCGAAGAGCGAGCTTCGATTATAAAAGAACATCACGATCTCGCTACTTGTGGTCATCTTGGAATTTTTAAAACCCTCCCCAGGATCGCCCAAAGATATTATTGGCCCAGTATGAAAAGTCATGTCGCCAGATATATTAATCGTTGTCGAGTTTGTCTTCAGACTAAACCTCTTCAGAAAGCCCCCGCTGGACAAATGTTCAGTTTGCAACCCACTAGTTCACGACCATTTCAGGTCATAAGTATAGATGTTGGACCACTTCCTCGCACTGCCTCTGGACATTCCTATATTCTCTCTGTCTGTGATGTGTTTAGTAAGTTTTCATTGTTCTTTCCATTACGTTCAGCCACAGCTCAAAATATCGTCAGATGGTTGGAAAATTTTGTTATTTTAGTTTTTGGAGCCGAGACAATCATTGCTGATAACGGACCTCAGTTTCGCAGCAAGATTTTCCAAGAGGCTATGAAACAGTATGGCATTAAAATCCGTTATACCGCCAATTATCACCCTCAGGCAAACCCCGTCGAACGTGTTCATCGTGTCCTTAAGACAATCCTTACAAGTTACGTAGCTGAAGATCATCGACAATGGGACAAACTAATTGCTAAAGCTGGTTTTGCTATTAGGTCCGCTAAACATGAGGTTACCCCCTAACTTTGTGGTCTTTGGTCGTAACGTTCCTTTACCCTGTGACTCTTGTCAACACTCAAATGAATCTTCCTCTTTTTACCCTATTTCAACGCTAAGGACCTTAAAGCGCATCCTCCGGATGATTCCTTGTAAATACTTACCGTGTGTTTAATTTTTTTTTCTTTCTCCTTTTGTTGTGGATATTAATTAGCTTGTAGTATATATTTCGCTCCAGTTGTACAACTCTTAGTGTAGGACCGAAGAAAAATTTTCGTTTCAAATTTTTCTCTGAGGAAGGGGAGGTGTGTTCCTTTTCGCTCATTTTCGAGTCGAGATCACTCTGTCTATCCCGCAATAGCAATGAAATAAGTAAAATAACGAAAGGTAAAAACGTAATATATTATTATTGAGTTTTTACTTTTGGGTATGTACGAGGGACGATGCAAAATATTATAAAGTGAACAAAATTATGGAATGAAAATGTGGATCAAGAAAAATGTATTGTGTTATATATGTATATATACATGTAGGCAACTTTAAACACGCATAATTGTCAATGCAATATACCAGTGTAAAACGTATATTATTTACGTACTTAAGCAAATATTTACAATAAAAATAAAATAACTATAAAATTTACTAAAAATAGCAATTGCGAAGAAGCGAGGACGGAACATCCCCACCCTCACGAAAACCAAGAGGTTTTCATAGGCAAAATTTTAATTAAAAGGCAACGGACAAAGTTTGACCAAAGGTCTCTTAAAAATACTCTTAGCCGTCTTTACACTTGCAACCCTAGGTACCTTATCATGACCAGGGTATACCTCCACAATTTCTCCTAACACCCAATTTAGAGGAACTTTATTGTCATCTTTTATGACAACCATAGTGCCCGGTATTACTGGTTCAAGTGGGTCATGCCACTTTGCTCCTTGTTGCAAAGTGTGAAGGTACTCTCTATGCCAACGAACCCAGAAGTCCCGATGCATGCGCTGTAAAAGCTGCCACCTGCTAAGACGATTTAAAGACAAATTTGTTATATCAGGATTGGGCAAAACTGAAAGAGTTTCTAAAGTTTAAAAATGACCTGGAGTCAGGGCTGCCAGATAAGAAGGGTCTGAGCTTATTGGACACAAGCGTCTTGATTTAAGAACTGCTTCTATCTTAACAATAACTGTATTAAGTTCTTCGATGTTAACACTTGTTGACCTATTACACTAATTAAGTAAGATTTGACAGATTTTATATTGACCTCCCAAATCCCATATCCTATTGCTGGCGCAGAAGGGCGCCGACTGGGTGAATATCTGACGCAAATATTTGTCGCCACCGATAAAACCAGTGCCACAATCGGAATAAATATTTAAAACTTGACCACGCCTAGCAATAAATCTACGAAGAGCTGCTAAGAAAGCTCCCGTGGAGAGGTCCAATACCAATTTAAGATGTACTGTTTTTGTGCTATCCTGTGTGGATATCGTTTCCGCCCTTTTATTGGTGTATTCTCAAAGAAGTCATTCTCTCTCCGAAGAAAAACGTCCAGTTAGACCTTCAGGAGCTTCAACAAGTTATAGGTTCGAGCTTTGATGCAGGCCCTGTAAACAAGTGTAAAAGCAGCAACAGGTTTGATCTGTCTGATATTAACATTCATATACTTTCTAAGTATAAGTTATTATAGTTATTGAGCCTTATTTAGATTGGTTTTACCGGCTTTTTACGTTCTAGGATACAAAATTATAACTTGTAGTCAACACTGTAAACTGAAAATACACAGGCCTGTTTACGCTCGGTATCTAGACTATAAAGAACACAAACTTTAAGTAATGCTAGTAAACTTGATTAAATAACCGAAACAAAAACAACACATATTCAATTATCATAATATCAATATCAAACATAAATATACCATCATCTAACCTAACTTTAGAGTCAGCTGTCTGATAGGGAGGTGCATCAAAAGGCATCGTCCTGCGGACGATATTAAGTATCGATCGATACCAGGGTTTATTTATAAATATTTTAACAATATATAAGTTAATGTGGAATTATTTTAATATGGTATTTTCTTCTCGATAGGATGTTTCCTGTTTTAATTTAGTAACGAAGGCACTGTCTTAACTTTAAGGGCACAAAACAGGTGGCGCTTTTGTTTGTTTTTAGCCACACCACTCCCGACTGATGAGCTAGTCGTCTTGGCCCTGAAAGGCAGTGTCCCAGTGTCCCAGTCCTCCCGTGAACTACCAGACAGGAATAATTCCCACCCGGTTACTATTGTCAATTTAGTGTGTTACAATTCTTCAAGGTGAAGAATGCGTGCAACTATTTCTACTTCGGGAGGTGCAAGCTTACAACTTGTGCTTCCACTTGCATTAGCGAATCCACGTTGTGGTTAGCTATACTATCATGTGAAAATAAGACAACGTCGCGCGTCAGATGCGAAATTGTTGTTCTTTGATTGTACCTACCATACTTGAGTACGGTGGTAGGGAGAATTGATGATTATGTTGTAGTAGGGTATCGTATGAATCGCTACGGTTGTATTTAATGTATTATGTTAGATTTCAGCTCATAAGAGTATTTCTACGAATTTGTAGTTAAAAAATAGGTAACATGTTGTTTTACATAAAGTAAAATGTATTGGTGTATGACTATTAAGAGTCCTAAACCATATTTGAAAAATTGTTTTTTTTTGTTATTAAAAATTATAATGTTCAGGTGTGAAAGTTGCACTGTTGGATACCAAAGTAGGGTAAGTTTAAGCAATAGTTTTGTACATAGTTTAGTAAGGGAGCTGGTGTTATTGGAATATCGGTTGAAGCATGAATGCTCCAACGCGGGGGAGAATGTTGGGGAAACGATCATCCCAATGTATTAAAAATAATATAATTAAATGCGACAAATGTTTTCAGAATTATTACTACTGTTAAATATCTGATTTCAATATTATTTTAATAAAGGAGCAAAATGTATCAATGTTTGCTGAACGAATATAGTGTTATCGCCGGGATAGGCATAAAACTTGCAAATATCATCTTTTAAAATACATACAGGGTGTTCATTTGAAAACTTCCCACCACGGATTTATCGAAAACCACTGATTAAAAGAAAAAACGCCGAGACACGTCAAAAGATTTGCCAAAGGGGACAACTTTTTAACCAAAAACTACTTCACCCCCTTTTACCCTCTGCCCCCCGGGGTCATCCCCTTAAAAATTGTAAATGACACGGGATATCAAGAAATAGCTCGTTTGAAAGGTCTTTGAAAGTGCTTTATTTTGATGTTTGATTTTTGAAAATCGGTCGATTCGTTTTCGAGAAAAGTAGAAAAATCTTTATTTATCTTAATTTGTTCAGATAGAAACAAAAACACACGAAAATATCACTTTTTATTTCAATAAGTGTTCAAAAACCAACATAAACAGCAATTCGGAAGATTAGGCGTGACAGCAACCAAATAACAACCCGACTTTTTTTCAGCCATCTATTTATAAACACAGATAACATGGGCGAACTGTATTTATTCTTATACCTGTTTAGTTTTTTATAGTTGCTAAGGAAAAGAAAGAATTTAATTTGCTGTCAGTTACCTTTGTGACAATCTTGGGATAGTGAAAATTAATTTATTGATTCAGATTTTACTTCCAAAATGGTTTACACACTAGCCGAAAGAGTGGAAATGATTCTAATTTATAGTGCCCAAAATCAATGTGCTCGGCAAACTGCCGTCACATTTAACGCCAGACATCCGGAAAAGATAACTTCGCATAGGTATGTTTTGGACCTTGTTACTAAATTTACTCAAACTGGATCTGTTGCAAATAAAAAACGTAATCATCGTAGAGTTTTGGATGAAGCCGCTCAAGTTGAAGTTTTGAGTCATTTTTGCATAAATCCTAATACTTCATTACGCAAAATTGTTGATGCGACTGGTATTTCATTAGGCTCTGTACACACAGTTACTAAATTACATAAATTTCATCAATTCAAAATGAAAATATTGCAAGAGTTAACCGAAGATGATTTCGATAGACGAGTTGAGTTTTGTGAACAAATGACTGCAGCGATTAATGATAATACCATTCATGCAAAGAATATCTGCTTCAGTGATGAATAATTGCAGGTATTGGAGCAATGAAAATCCTCATGCTTTTGTAGAAGGGCATACTCAGTGCCCCCAAAAAATTAATGTATGGGCAGGCATTTTAGGAAACAAAGTGATTGGACCATTGTTTATTAATGGGAATTTAAATGGAGGCATTTATTTAGATATGTTGGAAAATACCATCAATCCGCTTATCACTGAAACCATTGAAAACCAAATTGAAGACGATGGAAACCCTATACTTGATAAGGCTGAAATATATTTCCAGCAAGACGGCGCTCCTCCTCACTATGTTCTTCCGGTTCGGCAATGGCTAGACGACGAGTTTCCAGATAAATGGATAGGGCGAAGAGGGCCTATAGAATGGCCTGCTAGGTCTCCTGACTTGACGCCATTAGACTTTTTTCTATGGGGCCATTTGAAATCTATTGTGTTCACTCCCCAACCTGAAAGTTTGGATGAACTTCGTCAACGCATCATCGAAAGCTGCCATGATCTCCCACAACATGTTTTTGAAAATGTCCGTCAGGAATTTGAACATCGCCTATATCATTGTTTGGCCAATAACGGGCAACGTTTTAACCACTTATTGAAATAAAAAGTGATATTTTCGTGTGTTTTTGTTTCTATCTGAACAAATTAAGATAAATAAAGATTTTTCTACTTTTCTCGAAAACGAATCGACCGATTTTAAAAAATCAAACGTCAAAATAAAGCACTTTCAAAGACCTTTCAAACGAGCTATTTCTTGATATCCCGTGTCATTTAAAATTTTTAAGGGGATGACCCCGGGGGCAGAGGGTAAAAGGGGGTGAAGTAGTTTTTGGTTAAAAAGTTGTCCCCTTTGGCAAATCTTTTGACGTGTCTCGGCGTTTTTTCTTTTAATCAGTGGTTTTCGATAAATCCGTGGTGGGAAGTTTTCAAATGAACACCCTGTATAATATGTCTTAAATAATAAACGGCTAGTCGACCGTTATTCCAGGAAAAAGCAATGTTCCACGTTTAGATGTTGAAAGTGTATTTTTAGAATCTTGTATATTCGAGGGCCCTTTGACGGCGTCAAAAGATTTGCCGCTCTAGGAGGGTGACACGGCATGGTAGAGTTTTGTTTATTGACGTCCGATTGGTTGGGAGAAAGCATGGCGGTTGTGTGGCCTATCAGAATGCATTGTTGGTTAGTCGTCGTGACAGCGAGGGCGTAACCTTGCTGACTACACTTTGGGCTAAGATAAAGTAAAGTCGTATGTCAACAAACGCACGTGGTTTTCTCTCCGTCGGAGTGAAACAAATAGCATTGCCTAAAAAAAGGCACCCACCAAATGTATTAAACAAATATAGTGATTAGTTTGATTGTAAAATCAGTAATGAATAGTTATGTTATAGTACGTTATTGTAAAATCATGTACTAAAGAAGTTTTGTGTGATTTGGAGAAATAAACGCCAAATTACCACAGTGAAAAGCTCGTTTAATTCCTTCATTCACTAAATGAAAGAATCAGTGAAATTAACCCACAATCAAGGAACATAGAAGCCTCATCAACTGTTGACGCAAGTTAAATAACAACACTTGGCTTGCTTAACACCGAGATACAGGGTGGTAAAGTTAAAAAATAAAAATCGAATTTTTTAAAATTAATGAACATTTTTTAACGTATCACTTTAAAACTTGGTACTCGGGGTTTTTTTGGGATGCGAAACCCGAATACGGGCACCTTTTCACTGTGGCCATTAGAGGGCGCTTCACAATGCACTTCTTATGGTTTAGAATGGCCATACCTTTTTTATCAGTGTAGTTTTTTCCTTTTTTTCTTAAGGAACTAATTTTTTGAATATTTTAAAACAAAAAAAGATACTCTTGGGAAAATCCGCTAAAGTAAGCCGTTTCACTGGTCAAAATTTGTACACCTACTGCCAGATTTGGCAGGACCCGTATTTTTGCCCTTGTCCTGTCTGTCCTTCCACGGTCCTGCTTGTCCTGCCACGGTTCTGCCAGGTCCTGCTTGTTCTGCCATGGTCTTGCTAGGTAATAAATACATGCAAAAAAAATATACCTAACTCTCTTTTCTTTCCTTTCCTCTTATCTTTCGTACTAGGCTCCTGTAGTTTTATTATTAATATTTATTATATTACACTTGATATAGGTGAGTCCTTTATGGTGCCTGCTTTTTGGTTTTACATTGTTGTACATTCCTCTTAGTTCCCCCGATGATGACTGTATCGGGCGAAAAATGTAGGGACAAGCACTAATATACGATTTCAAATATATCTTGTGGAGAAAGATAGAAGTGTTGTTTCACATATATTATAAATATAAGTAGATACACAGCGTTTTGTCCATTATGGGAATATGTTGGCCTACCTTTATTAACGTAAATCCTAGGGAAAATCGATCTATTACACTGCAACTGGTTTAAATAGGGGTTCATACAAATTTTACTTGCTTGCACGAAAGCAATACGTACACAACTTCTGAATATTTATTTCACCTATCAATTACATGCATAAACAAATTAAATAAAACTGCAAACTCGACTGTTGTTATTCGTTTACAAATAAGTTTGATCGCCTAAAAAAGCTTCTGACGGGCGCGTCGCCGCCGGTCCCTTTGAAAGAAGCAATGAGGCCGGTCAAAGTGACCGGCCGTGGCGTACCCCTTAAAGCGTTTTTAGGCCATTTGATGTGTGTAATTAATGATCTACAAGGCACAGAACTTTAAAAGGTGCCATGTTTGTTTTTGACAGCAATCCCGCGACCCGCGTTTCTTTTGGTGCTGGCCAAATTGCGATTTGCAGAAATTCTTATTGGTTGGATTTGATATTGAAAATCAGAAATTTCGATTTGTTTAAATTTTTGACAAAAAATAGTCAAAACCTCTATAAAAATTTTGTTGCCAGTATTAGCGGGTTAAGGACAAATAAAAATAATTTCCCTACTTTAAGAACGAGTTCAAAAATTGCCGACGTTTCGACTTCTATTAATTCATTATCAAGGCTATTTTGAAAACGGATTTTTTGTCGTATGCATGCATAATCCCGAGCATATATACCTAAATTCGAGATGTTCCAGTTCAAAATAAACAAACAGGGGCACAACTAAAATTAATATTTTATACTACCACATCAATGTTTTCCTGTATTTTTCTTAAGGCGATATACCGTGAATTTGATAATGACTTGATAAAAGTCGAAACACCGGCAATTATTGAACTTGTTTTTAAAATAAGGAAATTTTTTTGATTTCCTCTAGCCTGCTAACACTGGCCAACAAATTTTAGCCAGGACGCTATTTACTTGCGTGTAATTATTTTAACCTTTTAATACACGCACCAACGCTTTTGATTTCACTTTCACTAAATGAAGTAAAAATCAAGGTAAAAATATTTTTGGTTCCCGCTATTTACCACTACCACTAAAGTTATTGCAGAAATCTTATTGGATTGGACTGTCCTGCCACGGTCCTGCCAGGTCCTGTCACGTCCTGCCTGGCATTTTTTTGGTCCTGCTGGGTCCCGCCAGGTCCTGCCACGTCCTGCCTGGCATTTTTTTGGTCCTGCTGGTTCCTGCCTTAAGGTTTATACACCTACTGCCACAGTGAGACACCCCTCGCGTTTTTGAGATATTTCGGTTTTTAGTGTTCGATGCCGCACCGAAATATTTAAATTATTTTGAATAAAAAATTCCGCTGTTAGTAAATTTTCGGCAGGAAAAAATGTTTCACTTGGGTTAGTTACAGCAAGTTTTGCAGGAATAATTTGAGTATGTTCTGTTATAACAAAAAAACCCTCATAAATAATTGTTATATAAAAATACAATTACGCCCTAAACAATAATCGGGTGCCAGTATTCACCTTAGGATAACCTAAAATAAACTGCGACAAAGCAACCTATCCACCCTTACTCTGTCAACCCTATGCCCTGGAGGATGTTCTTCAGACACCCCTTAGCTAGCTCAACTCAGGGTAGGTTTGCTATTTTGTCTCTAGATTGAGAGGTTTAGCACTCTTATATAAGTAAAATAAAGTCAAATCCTGAAGGCGCCACCTTAGTTTTATTTTAGTTAAAAGCCTTTAAAGGTTCTAGTGTTTGGCCTCAGAAAAAAAACAAACTAGGAAAAAAAAACACTTGTCACCATCGGTATATACACGTTTACATTGCACAAGCTCTGTACATAACATGGGCGCAAAACTTTATCAAAACACTGTATATCAAACAATACGCAAATGCAAAATATTAAGATTTTAAGTCGACTACTTTTTAAAGAAAAATGAACACAGGGTAATGATACTTAGCTGCAACTTTACGTGCTACCCATGGTCTCTCAAACAGCTAACGTGGATACTGCTACACGGCTAGTCTCCAAGAATTCAAATGGTCAAATCTTTCATAACACCCAACGAGGGTAATTATAATACTAAAGTTTAAACCTACCACAAATAACTAACTAGGGTTACAATTTACCAAATGGCGTCTTTGACCGCTGTTGAAGTTCATTAAAGCATTTTAAATCGGCATTCCGCCCAAAGGAATAGGCAAACTACAAAGCCATGCCCTTTTTAAAACATTTGTGGATGCTTTATCGGCACTACATTAGCCTGCACGGCCCAAAAAACTAAATTTGGGGAGCTACTTCCACAAACGTGCTTTAACTTCCAGTGTCCATGGTCGAAAGGGACGATTCTTATTTTTCTCCAACGTACATAGTTACCAAAACAAAACAATGACAAAAATTAGCCAACCCTATCTACGGAAACTAACCTCTTATAATAACATAGAAAACTAACGGCGACCGAACTCAACCCACGCGACCAAGCAAAAATTAACCAGACGTGGTTGTGAAAATGCACAGAAACTGTCAGTCTGACACTGGCCTATTATCGATTTTCTTAAAAACAGCTGATTTTCAACAGTCGAGACATTCACACAAGAAATTATTTATATTGATAACTTGAAAAGTTTATTAATTACCAATCAATTAGAACAAATATTTGAAATCAAACCTGTCTGCAAGTAGTATCAAACAAGGAGCACAGAAATCAATCCACTTGGCTATGTCTTGCAAGATACAAAACATCAATAAAGGTTTGAAACTAAACATAATGAAAACTTTGGCTATTACAGGTAACTTAATTAGTAATTAATGTTTAAGGTGAGGGTCTACATATGTATTTTAACAATTTAAAAGCGAAAACTTAACACAGATAATCAAAGATTATCAAACTTATGAAATGCAATTTTCGAACTGTAACACTACATTAAAAATATTACCACCTTATAGGAATAATTAGAATATTCTACTAAATATTCTTACCTTCGATTTAATGAAGTTAAATCTATGTAGACTGTGTCCATAATATCCATGGTAAGATTCAGTTAATAAATTTCTTGTACTTCCTACTTACTACAACACCATATAATGCACAAATCTTATTTGACTATCAGAAACCTGTTAAACGAAATTAGGAAAAAACGTTCCAAAACTTTTTTATACAAACGTGTTAAAAACTACAGATTTTTAAACTATTTTTGAGGTCAAAATGACTCCTTATACCACTTACCACAAGTAAACGTCAAAAAACATGTCAACAATAAATTTATTTAAAACTATCTGCACTTACTAAACATTCTAAAAATTTAATTTCTAACTGTGTTATTGCTTTTTATTGCCGTTTGTAGAAAAAGTATTGTATGATATTTGTGTTAAAAATATTTTAATGCACTTCGCTTCTCGCACTTCATTCATTCTGCAACCTTTTAAATGCACGCCTTAGAAATGTACTTTTAACACTTACACCATACAAACCTATAAATACGACATACCCACTGTCACTCTTTCTCCACTACCAGTGCTAGGCAAAGGAACAAAAACATTTTCACAAACCACAACGACCCTATTAAGTAGATGTTGGTTTAGTTCTAGTTAGAAACTCATCCGCCATCCATGTGGGTTTTCAACAGTTAATGGAATTTTCTGGGCTTATATCCCCCAGCTTTTCTTTTTAGATCAGGTTATATACTAACATCTACTACTATTTATTCTCTCGCGTAAATTTGCGGTTGATCTGATATTGGATTTGCATAGCAAAGGAGATTTAAATACGCCAATATAATGTCTTCAGAGGTTTTCTTTGCCTATTTCCTTAAAGAACCATTTCTTTAAGAAGCATAGGTTTCTTCATATAAATGCCTGAATTTAAAGGCTAACTATGCATCTTTTGCAGTACTTGCAATGACTCTAGAAACGCAGGAAACTATATACGTCAGAACTGGCTGAAAATTTAACTTTTTTGTTGATTGGCATGAAACAAACGGCAGCGCGATGGGGGTAGTATTATAATTATGTTTAATATCAAACAGGCAACAACAATAATATATAAATTAAGTAATTAGTAGGTACCACCTGCCCAGTAAGGCTTTATCTGCCTTTACTATAATGTAATATTTATAATAAATGCTTGTACTCTAATGCATAGAATTTTACTTAACCCTATATATTTGCAATAAACAGGGTAAAGGTGAGATCTGCGCGGTTGCCAGTTCGCTGGATCTCTACTTGGTCAAAATCGCATACTTATACAAATGGTCACGGCCCCTACATAAATATTTCCGAACTAAAGGTGTATAAGGCTTGAAAAAAAAAGTATAAACGAGATCCGGGTAATATATGTAGATATATAAACGTCCAAGGTGAGATAATTTTTAGTTAAATATATAGGTACCAAGGTGAGATCATGTTGGAAAGTTGAGATCCGTTTTCGGATCTCGTCTTTTTTACCGTGTATATCGAGTTTTTCGGACTTTAAAAATATTTTACAGATCGCCCGTAAAATTTTACACGGATCTCGTTTATACTTTTTTTTCAAGCCTTATACACCTTTAGTTCGGAAATATTTATGTAGAGGGCGCCCGTGATCATTTGTATAGGTATGCGATTTTGACCAAGTAGAGATCCAGCGAACTGGCAACCACGCAGATCTCACCTTTACCCTGTTTATTGCAAATATATAAAGTTAAGTAAAATTCTATGCATTAGAGTACAGGCGTTTATTATAAATATTACATTATAGTAAAGGCAGATAAAGCCTTACTGGGCAGGTGGTACCTACTAATCGCTTAATTTATATATTATTGTTGTTGCCTGTTGGATATTAAACATAATTATAATACTACCCCATCGCGCTGCCGTTTGTTTCTTGTCAATCGACAAAAAAGTTAAAATTTTAGACAGTTCTGACGTATATAGTTTCCTGGGTTTCCAGAGTCATTGCAAGTACTGCAAGAGATGCATCATTAGCCTTTAAATTCAGGCATTTATATGAAGAAACCTATGCTTCTTAAAGAAATGGCTCTGTAAGGAAATAGGCAAAGAAAACCTCTGAAGACATTATATTGGCGTATTTAAATCTCCTTTGCTATGCAAGTCCAATATTAGATCAACCGCAAATTTACGCGAGAGAATAAATAGTAGTAGATGTTAGTATATAACCTGATCTGAATAGAAAAGCTAGGGGATATAAGCCCAAAAAATCCCTGTTGAAACTGTTGAAAACCCACATGGATGGGGGATGAGTTTCTAACTAGAACTAAACTAACATCTACTTAATAGGGTCGTTGTGGTTTGTGAAAGTGTTTTTGTTTCATTGCCTAGCATTGGTAGTGGAGAAAGAGTGACAGTGAGTATGTCTTATTTATAGGTTTGTATGGTATAAGTGTTAAAAGTACATTTCTAAGGCGTGCATTTAAAAGGTTGCAGAATGAATGAAGTGCGAGAAGCGAAGTGCATTAAAATATTTTTAACACAAATATCATACAATACTTTTTCTACAAACGGCAGTAAAAAGCAATAACACAGTTAGAAATTAAATTTTTAGAATGTTTAGTAAGTGCAGATAGTTTTAAATAAATTTATTGTTGACATGTTTTTTGACGTTCACTTGTGGTAAGTGGTATAAGGAGTAATTTTTGACCTCAAAAATAGTTTAAAAATCGGTAGTTTTTAACACGTTTGTATAAAAAAACTTTTTGACCGTTTTTTTTTAAATTTCGTTTAACAGGTTTCTGATATTCAAATAAGATTTGTGCATTATATGGTGTTGTTGTAAGTAGGAAGTACAATAAATTTATTGACTGAATCTTACCATGGATATTATGGACACAGTCTACATAGATTTAACTTCATTAAATCAAGGGTAAGAATATTTAGTAGAATATTTTAATTATTCCTATAAGATAGTAATATTTTTAATGTAGGTTGATTTTACAGCAATTTGTTCCGGGTAATACTAATATAATGTCGTAGCTGGCCCCTGTAGATATCAAAAAACTAAAGCATTTATTGACAACATGTGTATATTGCCGAAGCACATATTAGATACCAAAACTGAAGTGGATGAATATATCAAGGTTTAGTAATTATAATTATACTTCAATTGAAAAATAAAGTGTTTATTGTAGATTTTAATAAAACTATTCGTTTCAGATCATCACAAATTTTCTTTTTCCCTCTATTGTTAATATTGGCCGCAAAATTGTACACGATTTTATTATTAAATCGTACATAATTCATTAAATGGTCTTTATATTTTTACTTTAGGCATTTTTTTGTTTAAAGGCGATCTATTAACTCACTTAAAGCGTCCAGCTGTTATAGCTTTCAATTTCTTTAATTTTCCATTTATTAAATTTCTTCCAAGGATCCTCATCGTTGTTGATTTTTTTTAGCGTAGCCTGAGGCTCTAGAGAAAATATGGTGACATCTTTTCGTTTTAACGAAAAAAAAAATTAAACACTAGAAGAAATAAGTGCTAAACATATCTTATAATAAACGCAGTATACAGGGTGTCCCAGATAAGAATGCACTCTACAGGGATCTCGTAAACCATAGGAGATACAGAGATGGTTAAATTAGAGAAAGTTGCGCATAATTGAATCCTGTAACGTCATGTTTTTAAATTTAAAAAATTCCGAATGCTTCCGAAGATATTTGGATAAAACCGAATTTTCGCGATTTCGTTTTAATTGATTTATGATTCTATTTGAATAGACATGTCAAAATAAATTTTACATTCTCATTGCCACTTTTTCTTCCCTACAAGACGGTTTAATTACATTTTTGATCCGACGTTTCGTTTAGTCACAACCATCATCAACTTTGTTATTTTAAATAGTCGGAAAATTTTATTTTATGCTTAGTAGATTCTACGTTTTATTCTAAATCCAACGGTGTATCACACTTATTAGTTATTAGACGTTTCGATATAGAAAAACACATCATCAATGAAAATAGGCACATTATCGAAAATATGTATGTTTTTATTGTTGTATTTAAACACTAGTAGGATTTTAAAACATTTTTTTATATGAAATTATTTACAATATTATTAAATTTGTGTTCAAATGCGTAAATCTTAAGATTATGGGACAAAATTAAAAGAAACCTAATATTATCTAATAAAACTTATCTGAACAATACAACAAGTAATAATTGATTTTAATTATTAAATACAATTATTTTTATAATAAATTATTTTTTATTTTCAAAAATTCCACCCTTATTCTCCAAGCATAAATAACATCGGTAAACAATTTCTTCCATAACGTTATTTAACATTTCTGGAGTTATTTTATTTATTGCAGCTCGAACTTTAGCCTTCAACTCATCATTATTTTGAAAAGTCTTCCAGTAAACTTCATTATCAAGGAATTCCCATAAAAAAAAGTCCATTGGCGTAAGGTCTGGGGATCGCGGAGGCCAGTTTATGGGACCACGAGTGGCTATTAAATTATTTTGGAAACGGTCTCTCAGATATTCCATATTATTTCTGAAATTGTTGAAACCACATATTATTGGTTACTGCTAGAGGAAGGTCGTCAAGAATATTTTCAATGTCGTTTCTTAAAATTTCTTCGTATCTTTCTGAATTTAGTGTTCCTTCATAAATTATAAGTCCAATGATCCGAGTTCCCAAAATACCGCACCACACGTTAAATCCAAAACGATGTTAATATCTAGATGTATGAACTCGATTTTCATTTTGTGTTGACCAATAGTGACGATTTCTTCTATTAAAGATGCCATTGTTAGAAAAATTACTTTCGTCAGTCCAGAGAACATTATATTATTATGGAAAATGATGATTTTCATCGCATTGTCTAGTAAACCACTCGCAAAAAGTCATTCTGCGCTCGTAATCCCCAGGAAGCAAAGAATGACAGATGCGGAATTTATAAGGACGGTACTTTTCCCTATGGAGAATTCTTTGCGATACTGATTTAGAAACAGAATGTTCCTTTTCAATAGCACGAAGTCCTACAGTATCATCTTCTGCTACAGCAAGTAAAACGGTCATTACCTGTTCAGGGTCATAATTTTTTTTGCGATGTAACACAGGTTTTTCAAACGCGCCATTCTCTTCTAAATTTGTAACTAGCCTCTTAAAAATTGATCGATTTGGTTGACGCCGTTCGGGATATTTTTGAAAATATTGCATCTCTGCTTGCGCACAATTCTTATGACTCTCGATGTAACAGCAAATCATGTCAAATTTTTCTTAGTTAGAATAATGTTCCATTATTTTAAATTTTACTTCACAATGCAACAGTTTAAATTTTAAAAAAACATAATAATAATTACCAAATTTAAAGCTAACAAGTCTCTGTAACTAAGTGACAGATCTAAAGAAACTACATATTTAAACAATTGCGAACGTCAAATCAATTTCATAGCCACCCATATGATGCCGAATTTAATTGGTACGTTATGTTTGAATATTATGATGTTTGTTTTTTAAAATAAAAAATAATTATATTAACATTGAAAATGTTTATATTATCGCACGGGCACGTAAAGGGTTTACCAATAAGAACGATATGATTTCAAAATGAAATAAAATTAAAATTATTTCAGATACAATAAAACTTTTTATATTATCTTAAAGTATAGTTGATAACATTTATGTTTTGAATAACACATCGTTTAAATGTCCTCGCGACTTCGTGTACACAAGCTAATTCGACGAACCCAATTTTCGATGACTTTATGCAATAAATCGGGCGTAATCTGACGAATGCAGGGTTCAATGTTCAACCTTAATGCATCAAGTGTTTGTGGTCTGTTTGCATAAACGTTAGATTTCAAATAGCCCCAAAAGAAGTAATCTAAAGGAGTTAAATCACAGCTTCTTGGAGGCCACTTAAGAGTAGCATTCCTTGAAATTATCCTTTCGTCAAACTTTTCTTGCAGTATATCGATAGTTTCATGAGCAGTGTGACATGTGGCACCGTCTTGCTGGAACCACATATCCTCCAAATCAAGTGCATCTATATTTGTCCACAAAAAATTTCTTAACATCTGTCGATATCGTTCACCATTCACTGTAACTGCATCTCCTGCCTCATTTTGGAAAAAAAATGGTCCGATGATGCCACCATACCATAAACCACACCATACAGTTACCTTTAGCGGATACAAAGGCTTCTCATGAATCTGTTGTGGATTGTTTTCACACCAAAAATGGCAATTTTGCTTGTTAACGTATCCACTTAACCAAAAATAAGCTTCATCTGAAAAGATAATTTTTTTGGCAAAATTAGGATCCCTTCAAGTTGTTCTAAACTCCAAGCAGCAAATTCTCTGCGCCGACGATGGTCCAGTGGCTTAAGTTCTTGGGTCAAAACAATCTTATACGGGTGTAAATTCAAGTCTTCTTTCAAAATACGCCAAGTTGTCGTTTTTTTAATCCTTAACTCTTGAGCACGACGATGAATTGATAAATTTGGATACACTGCAACACTAGCTCTTACAGCAGCAATATTCTCAACAGTTCTTGCGTTTCGATGTCTTCTTGGTGTTTTTGCATCGTGAAGAGTAAAATTATTTTCAAATTTCTTAACGATACGACGAATGGCAAGCAAAGAAGGACGATTATTTACACCAAAGTTTTCGCGAAGTGCGCGATAAGTGTTCACAAAAGATCGTCTATTTTCATAAAATTTTTGGATAATAACCAAACGTTCTTGAAGCGCGTATTTAGCCATAATAAATTGTTATAGTTTACTGACAATAACTGACAACTGGTGACAGGTATAACTTTATTACCATGGTTACCATATCGTTTCAAAATCATATCGTTCTTATTGGAAAACCCGTTAGTATGGGTACAGAATTCGAAATTCTTGTATTGCATTTGTCCCTGACGTCACACCGAGTTAAATGATCGGGATCAGACCAAGTCGAGAGTAATCGTATGGTTTCGCTGGAGCAGTCAGCGGGTGCAGCTGGCGTTCGCGATCGAGCGTAGCATCGTAGCAATCGGCCGTCGCCACAGTGTGGTTCGGCTGGCGCGGCTGGAGCGCGCTTCAGATCATATTCGTATTTCGTAGTGAAAGCGCTTATGTATGACTTATAATGAACGCCGATAACATTAGTTGCATGCTGTTGTTGGAGGAAGAAAACGAAAAGGAGATGTTAGCCCAAATTCCTCGACAAGCGTCATATTAACACTTGAATTTATACTATACCTACCATATTTAAATCAAAGCTGCAGCATACCAAGTAAACAAATCAATTTGATTAAGACGTCAAAGAATCAAAACATTTTAAAATTGTATCATTAGTTGGTATATCAAAATATCAAAATTAGAAAAAAGTCAGTGGCGTGCATTTTTTTGTCAATAATATCCGTTGAAGTGTTTCCCGGGACGCCACTGGACTTTATAAATTTAATCTAGTTAGGGGTAATTCAGCCTCTTATCATTATGAATGACGGTACCAAATTGCAATAAAATCGGGAAAAGGATATTTACAAGAATAAAAAAAAAACTATTTTTTTAAAAAAACTTTAACACTCTGTACATCAAAACGGGGCAACTCCGGACACATATTCAGGTTAGTTCAGGTTAGCACTTCTGAAACACCCTGTATACAATCAAATACAACGGTCAAAAACACAAATATTTATATCAAAATATTGATAACAAACAAAAACACCAAACGATACAATGCAATAATGCGAAAATCACGGGTAAACTAAATTCAACCCTGTCACCCAGGGCCTTTTAGTTTTATTGCCGCTTGACCAATCGAAATAGAGTTACGGTTGTCATTAAGTACTGATCAATATTTCCTTCGTATGCATAATCTTGGATTTGAATATGGTATAGGGTAGACTGGGGCAAGTGTAAAAATGGGGTAAGTGGAAAATCAGAGCGCCAATCAGGCAATATTGAAAGTTTACTTGTCTGTGTGGTTCGAGGCAACTAACTATACGTTAGCGCTGTTGAATTATCTACTCCCGGCGAGTTACCAGGTGTTTTTTTCTTTCTGAGTAGTCATTTGTAACATAACCTCCGAATCGGTCCGTTGAATAGTGTGTGATATCTCCATAAAAAATTGGTCAAAGGTAAAAACTTATAATATACTTTTAGTTTTATTGCATTTTCTTATGTTTAGTCAATTGTTGTAGCTTTAAAATCCTATATACCGACCAAATCTAAAAGCGGTTTTTACTCACGAACAGGTTTGCACTTCCCCCATAAAAAACATAATGTGGGGCATGTGTGAAAGTTGTAATGGGGAAAGTGTAAATGTTAGTTTACACTTGCCCCATTTTCCTGGGAATGCTAAAGTTCGTTGGCACTGACACTTAAAGCTTTTATTCTTTACAGAGAGTTGACGTCATGGTACGAAATTATAAAAGAAAGTCCGATAGGGCTGCCTATGGGGAGGGGCAATTAAATGCTGCAGTAAATGCCGTCAATCAAGGTCAATTAACCATGTCGATGGCTAGTACCGAATTCAGAATCCCATACATTACAATCTACTGTAGAATAACTGGCCGCCGTGGCGAAAAAGGCAAGACACAGGGCCGACCTCCAATACTTTATTGGCAAGATAAGTGTCAACTGGCCGAAAATATAAAAACAATGAAGAAGTGGAGATATTGATTAACTTCGAGAGGCACAGACTGGCTAATAAAGTTTAAACAACGTCACTCTTTGAGTATGAAGAAACCACAAAGCTTAGAGTACTGCAGAAAGAAATCTACGGACCCATTCATAATAGACCAATATTTTGTTTTATTGGAAAAGGCTATATTGGAGTTGGGTCTTCAGGATCGTCCTGAATGTATTTACAATTTAGATGAGACTTCACTGTGTACAGATCCTTCTCGTCTTAAAATTGTTGGCGCGAAAGGCAACCCCTCTTCAAGCATTATTGCTGGATCGGGCAGAGAAAATATAACCGTCCTGGCAGGAGCAAGTGCTAGTGGTAGAAAATTGCCACCATTGATAATATTTAAATGCAATAACATTGTTAATATTTAAAGGCAATAATATTGCTGGATTTCAGAAAGAAATGAAGACTTCTTCAAAGACACCGTAAATGCAGCCAGCGCCAATGGATGGATGACCTCCGAAATATTTAGAAATTACTTTCTAAAGACTTTTATTCCTTTGGTTCGTGATCAGGCACCAATTATTGTTATATATGATGGGCATGTCTCGCATGTGGATTGCTTATTAATTCAATCCGCAAGAGAAGAAAATATTCATATACCTAAACTGCAGCCCATACAAGTCATTTACTTGAACCTCTCGATTTGAGTATGTTTAGATACTTTAAGGTAATATGGGAGAGGGAAGTAATAACATGGCAAAGACGTCATCAGGGACAATGACTACCAAAAAGGGACTTCGCCATATTGCTAGTGAAAACCTGGGCTGAAGTAGATTCCGGAATCATAAAAACAGGATTCAGAAAGGGTGGTATTGTTTCATTTAATAGACATGTTATTCCTAAAGAAAAGAATGACATCGATGCCCTAAAAAGATGGCAGGAACACTTAAAAAATCAAAGATCTGTAACAGATTTACAACCGAGGCCAGAACGCATTGATATTGAAAGGAATGAATATGATGCTGTAGCACTGAATGTAACAGAAAAAACCGCTACTTTCGAACAGTCAATGTTAAAAACAGTAAAGCCTTCTACATCTGGCGCTTCATTTAAAAGGAAACTAGCATCTAATGCAGAATTACTTACAGCTCCTTCAGCATCTAGCGCCACCAATCTCAAAGTAATTGTCAGCTCTGATCAAAATGAAGAAATATACTAAATAATCATCAGGAGCCTATAACTGAACCTGTAGTACCAGCTACAACCGAAAATCGGCAAGAAAAGAAGGCAAGTTTTGATGATCTACTACTTGATTCGCTCCGACAGAGTCCTTCTTCTAATCCAAGGAAACGAAAGCGCTTAATTCAAGGTGGCCAAACCATTGCAGATACTATCGCAAGTACTCAGTCAAAAATCTCTACAAGTTCATCTACTATATCTAAACCAGCTATGAAAATTGACCGAAAGAGTAAACAAAGTCGGCCAAGTCCGTATCAATTTGAATCCAGCTTCAGTGAATCAGATTATGAAAGTGTACCTTTTATGGAATCGGATCAAAGTTTCACTTTAGAATCGGATTGCGAAGATCAGATTCCTGAAATAAACAAAGACAATATTTACATTGAAGACTGGTTAAATACACATTACCAAAAGCAAAGAAACATTTTATTGGCCAGGTAAAAACTGTTGACAACGGCTTTGAAATCAAGTTTACTAGAAAACTAAAATACAATTTTTTTATGGCCACTCACCGATGATGTCGATGTAGTATAGCTAGACGATATAGTGACTCGTTTACCTGAACCGGTAGTAACACACAGGAGGTTTTCATTTTAATGTGAAATTTGCGGGATACAATATTTAACAAGTTCCATAAAATTATTCGAATTTTTAAACTTTAATTTTCTTTTCTGTTTTAGTTTCTCCTTGGGAATAACTCTTACTGTTTTAGAGATTAAAGCCAAACATTGGGTTTTGAACGGATAAATACGTTAATAAAAATATTATTCTTGTTATTAGGAATTTTTTGAGGGTTATTTTGGATTACTTATTATTTTTCAGAGGTACCTTTTAATTTTTCGTTTTTATGATTTGCTTGGCTAACTATTTCCCAAATGAGAATTGCAGCACGTGGCTACATCTCGTGGCAACCACACGTATTGGCAACCACAAGGATTGGGTCTGACGGAAAGGATAAGGGACAATTCTATGCACGAACTTATTATAAGTTTGTGTTTTTTGAATTTTTAACTATTTCCCAACAATAAAAAGTTCATAACTTCCCAGATTTTAATTTTTTTTTAAGTCTGTAAAAAGAAAAATTGGCATGGGAGATATAAACTTCATTTACACTTTCCCATTACCACTTCTGCGAACATGCATGGAAATTGTATTCCGATTTTACACTTTCCCTTTTTGGGGTTCCTAAGTGTAAAATTTCGGTACAAAATAAAATCATTCAAATCTCAAGAGTCATGAGTGCCCTATGCAGTATGAAAAGTAAACATATTAAACTATTACTTTCTTACAAAGACACTTTTATAAATATTGTATATTTGAAGTAGGAAGGAAATAAACTTGAACTATTAAAAAGGGCTTCGCAGTTGCCCCAGTCTACCCTAATTATAAGCTTTGTAATGTAATGCTGAAAAATAAACAGAATGGTTTTGTACACTTTACCGTTTTTCCCTACACTTGCTGCCACTTTTTTTCATGCATTTTCTTTCATTACAACATTTTTGTAATTTTCGTTCTCATAGTTGTATAAAGGGGGGTACTTTTGCACCTCCTCTATCAAACACTCGTCAGCAATTGCCGAAAACGGTGGCATTCTGCTGAGCGATCACGGCTGGACTGGTCTCTCTAGCAGTCCGAACGCAGCCACTGCAATTGACGGCGAACGCTGTGTCGCTGAACTGCGGCAGTGTAACCGTGTACATACAAATCGCATTAAACCAGTACCGAGCTACCAATCGCGAACGCCAGCCGCGGCCGCTGACTGCTCCAGCCAAACCATACCTTAGAGGCGCGTTAGAGTTTATAACCTTTATTTTACTATTTTTTTATATTATGAATCAATAAACCTTATATCAGCTACCTAAATATAACATTCAAATCTATGAGTTTTCGCAGATCACAAATCTTACAATAGTCACAAGCGTTGCACTCTGCTTCGGCATTTTCAATGTCCTCCCCGGTTGCATCTTTGTAAAGGACTGTAAATTTTTAATAATTAAAATTAATTATTACCTACTTGTTGCACTTTTAAGATAAGTTTTATTAGATATTATGTTTTGTTATAAGGTTCTTTTAAAAAAAAAATATTTTAAAATCCTACTAGTGTTTAAATACAACAATAAAAACATACATATTTTCGATAATGTGCCTATTTTCATTGATGATGTGTTTTTCTATATCGAAACGTCTAATAGCTAATAAGTGTGATACACCGTTGGATTTAGAATAAAACGTAGAATCTATTAAGCATAAAATAAAATTTTCCGACTATTTAAAATAACAAAGTTGATGATGGTTGTGACTGAACGAAACGTCGGATCAAAATTGTAATTAACCCATCTTGTAGGGGAGAAAAAGTGGCAATGAGAATGTACAATTTATTTTGACATGTCTTTTCAAATAGAATCATAAATCAATTAAAACTAAATCGCGAAAATTCTGTTTTTTCCAAATATCTTCGGAAGCATTCGGAATTTTTCAAATTTGAAAACATGACGTTACAGGATTCAATTATGCGCAACTTTTCTCTAATTTAACCATCTCTGTATCTCCTGTGGTTTACGAGATTTCTGTAGAGTGCATTCTTATCTGGGACACCCTGTATGTCCCATTTGCGCGGTATAGTCAACTATCTTAAATTATTTGATTTGGCGAGGTTTAAATACAAAAGTTTTTGAAATTGCAAAGTCCAGTACTCATAAAATAGTTTTTTTTAAATCGACCGGAAAGCAACCACTTTCTACTCAATTTTTTAACCGGAAAATGTCATTTTATCGGTCTAGACCAGAAAGTCATAAAAGAGGGACCGGTAAAGTACTTTACCGGTCCCTCTTTTTACTTTACCGGGCCCTTTTTTTACATTCCGATCAATATTTGAGAAAACGAACCAAACCCATAATAAGTAGGCTTTGACTTGATTGTTTCTTTCATGG
The DNA here is from genome assembly GCA_963920685.1 of Polydrusus tereticollis. NCBI lineage: Eukaryota > Metazoa > Arthropoda > Insecta > Coleoptera > Curculionidae > Polydrusus > Polydrusus tereticollis. The sequence goes on along the minus strand of OY987335.1, from coordinate 50,396,548 downwards.
CGTTTCATGGCAACGAACTGTCAAATTTGATACTGCTTATTAAAAATTGTGTTTAAAAGTTAAAAGTTAGATTATATTATGGAAATGAATGTGGATGAAGGTGAAATTCCTCTTGAAATAACTGAAGCGGCTGCTAGAGCTACTCACGATTTGTTGCCGCATAAGTCCAGGGACAAGTATGAAAAAACGTTTGCCGTTTTCAAATGTTGGTGTAAAGAAAAAAATGTCAGAAATATTTCTGAGGATGTTTTGTTAGCCTATTTTGCTGAAAAATCAGAAAAATTAAAATCATCTACATTGTGGAGTGTGTACTCGATGATTAAATTGATGTTAAATTTAAAAGAAAATTTGGATATAACGTACAAAATTGTACTTTTAACATAACAGTTCAAAAATAGATATTATTAATTATTAGAATAATTCTAATTTTAATTATTTATTAAGTACCTATTATCAAATAATATTTATTATAACTATTATAAATAAAAAAAATTCCTGACTATAGAGTTTTCAATCTGTTTAAAACTATATTAATGTAGTAAGCCATTATCTAAATTTTCTTGTACGCCACTGGTCTTGCGTCGATTTAAAAAAAAATATTGTACGTTACACAACCGGAAAGTACGTTTACAGGACTCGCAGGCTTCCAGGACTCGCCTGGCGGCTCGCCCTGGAATTGCCTGCTTCGTCCTGTAAAATAGTACTTTCCGGTCTTGTAACGTAATATACTATTTACATCTACAGGCTGTACCAAAATGACAGGATACCTATTAACAATTCTATTTATGACAGGTCACCATATATATTTTTCCATTTTTTGCTATTCTGTTAAATTGTATGTCTAAACAAAAAATATTAAAGGTTACCCTATGTAAGGTACTAGTAGTGGAAAATCTTCAAATATTAAGTGTAGAAACTTGAAAAATGTTTAGTTGTAGTTTATTAAAAAAAGTAACTAGTGGAAATTATCTGTCTAACAATAATTTTACCGAGAGGATGATTAACGTCTATAATATTTTTAAAGTAGATTAGTGGCATAGCAGACGAAGAATCAAAATTCGGAAAAAAGTAATCTACGAGCCGGATGGGTTCCTCCCCCCCTCTAACATTCCCACCATTCGTAACCGCAGGAGGCCTGCGAGTGGAATTTTAACACGCAGAAAATTCGGCAAATAGCAAATGTCGACAAGTGGAGAAACCGATATATCTATGATTTGGTAGGGCGTTGGTGTATAAAACTGAAAGTTGTCGGTTCAAATCCGGCTCGTAGATTTTTTTTTTCATTCTTCGTCTGCTGAGCAACTAATCTAGTTTAATAATTTTAACTTAAATGACAAAATTGCAACTCAGCTGTACACACAGGGTTTCAGAAATACGGTACGTAATTAAATGGGGTGATTCCTTATGATATTCTAAGAAAAAGAGTTTATATGAACATGTGTCCGGAGTTGCCCCGTTTATTAACAGGGTGTTATAGTATTTAAAAAAAATCGTTTTTTTATTATTTTTTCAAATATCCTTTTCCGACTTTATTAAAAATTGGTAACGTGATTCATAATGATAAGGGGCTTAATTAACCCTGATTAGATTAAATTTATTAAGTCCAGTGGCGTCCCGGGGAGCATCTTAACGAATATTATTGACAAGAAAATGTACGGCACTAACTTTTTTCTAATTTTTATATCTTTTTCGGATTTAACAACTAATAATACAACTTTTTTGGTCCTCAAATTGTTTTCGTATCTTCTTTCGTTTTCGAGAGAAAAAATAAAAATCCCTTTATTGCATGAACAAATAGGATACCTATGCATTTCAAAGTTAATTAAAACATTTAAATTAAAAATAAAATTATTTGTTTAAATAATGATACAAAAGAAAATGCAATAGTTAATCGAAGCAAATGTTTAAAAAATAATACAAAACGATTTTTTTAACAAAAATTTAAAACCCTTTATATCAAAAACGGGGCAACTCCGGACACATGTTCATATGAACTTTTTCTTTTAGAATATCATAAGAACTCCCTCAAGTTACGTACCGTACTTCTGAAACACCCTGCATAGTAAGTGTCCCAAATCCATGAGCCTACATGGCGATGTCGGCAATCGTTTTAGAGATATATAGGGTGGCCATTTGAAAACGAGACGAAGCCAATTTTGGGCACTCCAGGTTATTAGAAAAGTAAACACCGAGCGTCGATTTTTGATTATAGAGGGAAATATTTTTTTGGCATTTCCGCCCCCTGAAAGTCAAACCCCCCAGCGGGGGCGACAACTACTCCCAAAATTTTAAATGGGTGGTCCAGTGATACTTTATTTAAAAGGTATTTTTATGTGGAGTATAACTCTAGAGTTTAACATCGCTACTAATTACCTAACCTGTACAGTGACTCACTAAATCTACAAAAACAGGTTGTTTTTACCTTTTTCATTGCAAAAAGTAACAACGATAAATAGCATTTGCTAGTGTAGAACTTTGCTTTTTTGACAATAATTCTAGTTTTATTCCTGTGGCCTTCAATTATTGTTGCAGATCATATCCTTCGGTGGCGGTAAAGTAGTAAAGGTCTAGTTAATTTCGTTACAGAATCGGCATAAAAGTGATAATGGTGAGTAAACCATTATCATTTTTGCTAAAAGGGTGCAAATCATTTCACTATTTTTTGCGAACAATGAATGTGCTAATAGAACTGCCCAACTGTTTAGGTACCCATCAAAATCGACAAGTCCATCGACAGTACATTTTGGAATTGTTTCAAAAATTTCGAGAGACGGGGTCAGTAGCTAACAAGAAACGTGAAGTGGAAAATCCAGTAGTAAATGAAGCTACAGAGGTGGCGATTTTAGGGCATATTGTTCAAGATCCCACACTGAGTACAAGAAAGCTGACGCCAGCATCTGGTGTTAAAAGAACCAGCATTGAACAGAAACCAATGACGATAAAGCAAATTCAAACGATATTAAAAAAAAACACAAGTTTCATCCTTACAAAATACTGGTGGAGCAAGAACTTAACGAAGGCCATTTTAATAGGGGATTGCAATTTTGTGAAATTATGAGTGAACGGGCAATAAATGATCAGAACTTTCTTTTCAACGAATGTTTTTCTGACGACTGCACTTTTTCCCTAAACGGTACGGTGCGTCGTCACAACTGTCGTTATTGGTCTGATTTAAATCCCAGAATGTGCATACGCAACATCCGGAAAAACTGAATGTTTGGGCTGGCATTTTTGGTAACCCCAAATTATGCCCCTTTTTTTACCTGGCAATTTAACAGGCAAAATGTATCTGGAATTATTACAAAATGTCCTTTATCCAGCGTTAGTCGTATTAATTGAGAATACCGATTAGTACATGGAAAACCACTTAATATTCCAGCAAGACGATGCGCCACTCAACTTTAAACTCACTGTTTGTCCTTATTTGGACCATACGTTTTCAGGATAATAAATTAAAAGCAGAGGAAGTATTGGGTGGGCTTTGAGTTCTCCGGATCTAAGCCCGTCAGATATTTTTTTAAATGGGACCACTTAAAAACCTAAATTTATGCCACCCAGCCAACATCTTTGGAACACCTGCAACAACGGATAATTGATGAATGTCGTGAAATCACCCACAGATGCTTCAAAATGTACGAAAGCAATGTGAACAAAATCTTTACTATTGCATGGAGGCCCAGGGGCAGCATTTCAGACATTTACTGGACTGACTTGTAATAAAAAAGGCAAAAACAACCTATTTTTGTACTTTTTGTAGGTCACTGTACAGGCTAGGTAGATAGTAGCGTTGTTAAACTCTAGGGTTATACTCTACATAAAAATACCTTTAAAACAAGGTATCACTCAACCCCCCATTCCATTTAAAATATTGGCGGTAGTTGTCGCGCCCGTTAGGGGTTTAACTTTCAGAGGGCGAAAATGCCAAAAAAATATTTTTCCCTATACTTAATCCAAAAATCAACGGGTCCGAGCATTTTTTTTAAAACTTGGGATGTCCAAAATTGGCTTTGTTTCGTTTTCAAATGGCCACGCACCCTGTATACAAAGATTGTTAAAAAGGATTCAGCCGCGCGCACGAAAATTAAGGCATTTTTAACCTATTTTTACCCCAATAACGAAAAAACTAAGCAATTATTGCATTTTTTAAATTTTCTCGATTGTCGTATAGCTCACCAAACATGAACAATACTCGTGAGCTACAGCCCCCCAAATGGGGTACCCTGAAGTTGGGTTTCTTTAATTCTCTACGCAAACTGTTTAGGGTAGAAACCTAAAATTCCGCCATTATAGTAAACTTCAAGTGCATAATCTAATGTAATCTAAAGTCAAGATTTTCAAAATTTAGTGAGGGGCGCAACATTTGGGTGCATTACGAGAACAAACTAGTCATAGCCTTTTGTGTATAAATTTGAAACCTCCTTCTGACTAAATTTGAAAACCCTGACATTTTTAAATAAGAAAAGGTATTCTTGGTCAGTGTGCTAGTAATTACCGATTTCGAGAAAAATAGATATGAAAATGACGCTGTATAAAAATAATGAATGACAATGTAACCAGCTCGAGAAAAGTTAGGAAAACTTTTTATTTTTGGCAGTATTTGAATTAAAATCGAATATTTGACGTAATTTTGTTAAGAAGCGCAATTTTTAAATACATTTTTCTCAAAAACCGTGTAACCCAGCGCATGAGCCAAAAGCATCTACCTTTTTTTATTGAAAATGATCAAGGTACATACTGAAAAAAACGTTACAAATTTACTATATGCAAAAAAAATCATGACTATAGTTTGTTCATTGCCCCCGAATATTACGCCCCTGACTAAATTTTAACAATTTTGAATTAAATGAAGCTTACTAAAATGGCAAGTTTCTACCCTGAACAGACTTGCCATTTGATTATAACCAGTGCCATATACTCAAGAACACCCTGAACATTTTGGTCGATAATTATAAAGAAACCCATCTCACGTTTATAGGGAAAAATATATCAGGATACCCTGTATTTAACAAATTTTGTATACCATATTACGAACATTTCAAATTCAAATTCCCTCCCTTTTGTCGTATTAGTTCAACCAACGTACGTCATCCAATCATAAACTTTGAAAATAGCCACAAACACAAAAAATATAATACGATTCTGTTTGCTAAGAATTTCACCGTTACTAAAACAAATATTTATTTTAAGATAAAAAAGAAAACAACGAAACTTAACCTAACTCCAGATTTAACATATTCGTTTAGAACGGCAATTCAAGAAATATATAATTACTTTGATTTGAGGTCGTTGGCTGCAAAGCTTTAGTTTGGCAACAACGCCGGGTCCCACCTTGCGATATACAGCGTAGTTTATACACAACAAGATCTCGACTTGTGCAAATATTATCGATGGATCTCACGTTGCCAGATCTTTATAAAATAAATTTAACATGTAAATTCCTTACCCCTCTAGGATGATTTAAGTACTAGTGATGATGGCATGCTGGCAAAGTTATTTTTAGAATATATACTTTGAAATCAGTTCGATTTAAGGTGGATCTCGGGTTGTCCAATATTTATCCGGATCTCGACTTGGTCAAAAAATGTATATACCTCGATATATATACATATATATATATATAAAAAGTGGGAAGGTAGTCTTGATCGACTAGTTAGACAGAAAATCCTAATCTTGGGGGATCGATCTGGGTTTGGGCGGTTTGAAGAAAAAAACTCTTTTCTACTACGCCGAGCTTTCGGAATTATTTTATTCCTTTTTCAAGGCTGCAATACAGAACAAGATCTTATTTTTTTTATTTTTTAAATTTATTTTATACAATTTAAAGACTTACGTGTAAAGTGAGATATTTTTAAAGAAAACTGGCATTTTTAATTCGTCGCAGGTGTCATCGAAGGAAACTTTGAGATCTGTTTAGTTTTATTTGTTACATATTTTTAATTTTAATCACTATGGGATAACACCATGTGGCAGCGAACATGTCTGCTTGATTTTCACCTTAGAAAATGGCGGGATACCCGCCTTCGTGTTGCATGAATCTGAGGGAGACAACTGAAGAAGAGAGAGGGAATAATGTTGGCAGTGCGCTGCTTCCATCAGGTACCACCTGACTCACGCAATGCGTGCGCATATTCCAGTGGTGGCGTTGTTTATTCATGGAATTATTTGGAGTGCGGAAATACCAATAAATGTTTTATTTAATTTGATCTTGATTATTTGATTGTACTTTGCCGTGCTTCTGTCTGTCACCCAGAGTCACTCGAAAGTTTTTTTAATTTATTTTAGTTGTTAAGCTGATTTTATTTATTACCAGTCTTTTTTGTTGGAAAGTTAAGAGATAGTGAAAAATTGTCAATGTGACCTATGGAGAAGCCAGAGAAAGATTTTGTATGTAAGTTGAGATAATGTGAGTGAGCGTAAGACTTGGGAGGACAGAGAAACTCCTGTGAGGGGCGTTAGTGGCTAGCCCATATAGCACAGGACACCAACTGTCACTTGGTGTCAAGAGCCATGATGGGTGCATCGCTATAGTGTTTTGTTTTAATTTTAATTTTAATTTTTTAATTTTGTAAGTGTGGTCTGGCCGTCATCCCTAACCTGTCACGTAAGGGCGACAACAAGACTTTTTTGAGCCACTCATAAACATCACAGTGCCGACATAAGCGCCTTCGTCTGTCACTCAAAGGCATACCTAGCGGAAAAGGGAGTGCCATGGTAGCCCTATTTTATATGTTGTTTTTTGAATACACGAGAAACTCTGAAAACATCCCCACTGGCACACCGACGTCTCATCTGTCACTTGAGGGTCAGTGGGACAGTGTGTCGTCATTACGCATAGTGTGAATTATTTTTGAATATTCAGTATTTTATAATAGAAAAGAATACACTTTAAATAATTTTTTATATTTAGTTTCTTTGACAATCTAAAAATTATTTGATGGCTGGTAATTTTAATTCATTTTCATTGGCAGTTCCTATAATACCTGCCGGGCACATACACTCGCGCCCAAGTACATCTGTCACATGACCAGGGCAGGAGTCATAGGTGTCCACCAGGCATCAATCCGGGACCTAATGGAAGCAGCGTTAGCTTCTGTCTCTTGGGAGAGTGCTAGTCCATTGGTGACGGTTTTAGAAAGAGGTTTTTTAAATTTAATTTGTGTTATTTGTGTTTAGACAGTCTAAGAGTATTTTTCGGTTAGATTGAATCATTGCTAAGTGATAAATTGTTAGAGGTTTTTTTACTATCCAGATGTAGGAGATAAGAATATATAGCACTGAGGTCATCTATATCTTTCTTTTTGTTAATAGTTGATTTGTCCAGGTGTATCTCCACCATCTTCAAAAAAGTTCTTTTTTGTAAGTTCTTTTCGGTGAGAAGAACTTTTGGTTCATTGAAATTGAACTCATGTCCGGTTTCACATGTATGTTGAGAGAGAGCACAGGTTAATTTTTGGTTACGGCAATCACTTTTGTGTTGCGTAATTCTATCTTTCAGTACGCGACCGGTTTGTCCGATGTAAGTTTTGTCACAGTCTAAACAGGGGATACTATATACGACCTCTGCTTTTTTTAACGTGGGGTCTTTGTCTTTTAGTTTGGTATATGTGTGACCCACAGTTTTCGAATACTTAGGTACTATCTTGATGTTGCGTTCATCTTTATAAATTTTTATTATTTGTGTTGTCACATCTTTTATGTAAGGAATTGAAAAGTAAAAAGTTGGTTGATTTTGTGTCAAGAAGGCACTAATGTCTGGTGACACCATACCTCCATCACCCCTCTGCACATTATCACGAGTTATGGTGTTGTAAATTAGTTTTTTTAATAGAGAAGGTGGATAAGAATTATCTAGGAGTGTATTGTATAGTCTTTTTATATTATTGTCTTTATAGGTGGGATGGGAAATCTTCTCAATGCGACTTTTCAATGCTAGTACCAGATTGATCTTGATTTTCTCTGTGTGATAAGAGTGATAGTTTATGTATCTGCCCGAGTTGGTAGGTTTGACGTACCAATCGAGGATTACTTTGTTGTTCTTATCTCTTATCAATTTTGTGTCAAGAAACGGAACACTTCGTTCATGTTCTTTCTCGATCGTAAATTGTATGTACTGGTTGTAGCTATTGAATGTGCTGAGAGTTATTTCATGTTGGCCTGTTGGGATAGAACATATCAGGTCATCAACATATTTTTTAATGAAAGGGAGTTCAAAAGGAAGTTTTGGGATACACTCGTCTAAGAGGTCGTCCATAATGTACTGAGCAGCAATGGGCGATATTGTTGCCCCCATTGGTGTGCCTAGTATTTGTTTGTAGTATTTGCCTTGGAAGACACAGTATGTGGATTCAAAAATGAATTTGGTGATGTTTAGAAAACTTACTTGTGTGAGAGTTGTATAGTTACTAATGGTTTCCCATCGTTTTCTTATGCTTTTTTCTAGTAAAGGATATGGTATGTTTGAGAAAAGAGAGACAACATCAAGACTGATTATTTCAAAATTGTTGGGTAATTGTTTTTCATTGATAAATTCTGCAAATTCAAAGGAGTCTCTGGTATAGTATCTATTGTCGTGACTGTATGCTTCTGTAAGAATATTTGTTATAAATTGACTAAGTTTACTATTCGGTGAGTTGATTGAAGATATAATAGGTCGAACTGTTAATGTCGGTTTGTGAATTTTAGGAAGGCCATAAAATTTTGGTGCTGTTTGGTTGTAAATCGTTAATTGCTTAGCCTGGTCTACATTCAACTGACCTGTGTTTTTTAGTTGTGAAACTAGTTTGTTGGAGAGTGGAAGTAGGATCCTGACGCATCATACTATAGTAGGTTTGATCATTGAGGATGTCATTGGATTTTTCCACGTAGAGGTCCCTTGTCAGAATTACAGTGACATTACCTTTATCTGATCTGGTCACAATTAATTCATTATGTTCTTTTAGGAATTTTTTTGTCTTTTTAAAAAGAAAATTTAAATAGTTGGTTTGAACAGGTGTTTTTAGAAAATTAGTTAATATATTAGTGAGTTTGGCTCTGAAAACGTTCTTTTTATCCTCAGAAAAGCCAAACATTGTATTTTCAATATCTGACAAGAGTCTCCTAATGGAAACATCCCTTGCTTCTGGTGGTAAGCTGAATTTGAACCCCAGTGCTAGGAAATGTTTGATATCATTTGGAATGTTAATTCCTGACAAGTCCCTGACCCAACTCTCTTTTATTGGTATAATTTTTTCTTCCTTTTGCTTAAGGCGATTGAGTTTATTAAGATTAGTTGTTTTAATTTTTTGGAAGGTTCGTTCATAATTCACACTTTGTCGTTGTCTGAACTCCGAAAAAGTGCGATCAGGAAGGATGTTGTTTAATTTTTCTGTGAGTTGTGTGAGGGAGTTCTCAAGAGTTTTCAGCATGTTGTGAGTGGCTGTTATTTCCAAATTAAGAATTTTGCTGTCTAACCTGTTACCAAAAGACCGGACAGTTTGTCCCATTCTTCCATCGTGATATTGGATCAGATCTGCAATATTTTTAGTATTGTTTGTTATATGGCTAGGTGTTATCCCATGTTTCCTACATGCTAGGAGGAAAATCCTACGATTCCTATAAGACGCCAATTTGGTGTTAGTATTTGTCCATTGTTTTAGAAGCCTCACAGTGTTTGCTCCATATTGCCTCGTGATGAGTGAGAAAAACCCCATTCCTAGAAAAAGTGGGAAGGTAGTCTTGATCGACTAGTTAGACAGAAAATCCTAATCTTGGGGGATCGATCTGGGTTTGGACGGTTTGAAGAAAAAAACTCTTTTCTACTACGCCGAGCTTTCGGAATTATTTTATTCCTTTTTCAAGGCTGCAATACAGAACAAGATCTTATTTTTTTTTTATAAATTTATTTTATACAATTTAAAGACTTACGTGTAAAGTGAGATATTTTTAAAGAAAACTGGCATTTTTAATTCGTCGCAGGTGTCATCGAAGGAAACTTTGAGATCTGTTTAGTTTTATTTGTTACATATTTTTAATTTTAATCACTATGGGATAACACCATGTGGCAGCGAACATGTCTGCTTGATTTTCACCTTAGAAAATGGCGGGATACCCGCCTTCGTGTTGCATGAATCTGAGGGAGACAACTGAAGAAGAGAGAGGGAATAATGTTGGCAGTGCGCTGCTTCCATCAGGTACCACCTGACTCACGCAATGCGTGCGCATATTCCAGTGGTGGCGTTGTTTATTCATGGAATTATTTGGAGTGCGGAAATACCAATAAATTTGGAGTGCGGAAATTTGCCATTGCCATTTTCTAAGGTGAAAATCAAGCAGACATGTTCGCTGCCACATGGTGTTATCCCATAGTGATTAAAATTGTAACAAATAAAACTAAACAGATCTCAAAGTTTCCTTCGATGACACCTGCGACGAATTAAATATGCCAGTTTTCTTTAAACATATCTCACTTTACACGTAAGTCTTTAAATTGTATAAAATAAATTTAAAAAAAATAAGATCTTGTTCTGTATTGCAGCCTTGAAAAAGGAATAAAATAATTCCGAAAGCTCGGCGTAGTAGAAAAGAGTTTTTTTCTTCAAACCGTCCAAACCCAGATCGATCCCCCAAGATTAGGATTTTCTGTCTAACTAGTCGATCAAGACTACCTTCCCACTTTTTCTAGGAATGGGGTTTTTCTCACTCATCACGAGGCAATATGGAGCAAACACTGTGAGGCTTCTAAAACAATGGACAAATACTAACACCAAATTGGCGTCTTATAGGAATCGTAGGATTTTCCTCCTAGCATGTAGGAAACATGGGATAACACCTAGCCATATAACAAACAATACTAAAAATATTGCAGATCTGATCTAATATCACGATGGAAGAATGGGACAAACTGTCCGGTCTTTTGGTAACAGGTTAGACAGCAAAATTCTTAATTTGGAAATAACAGCCACTCACAACATGCTGAAAACTCTTGAGAACTCCCTCACACAACTCACAGAAAAATTAAACAACATCCTTCCTGATCGCATTTTTTCGGAGTTCAGACAACGACAAAGTGTGAATTATGAACGAACCTTCCAAAAAATTAAAACAACTAATCTTAATAAACTCAATCGCCTTAAGCAAAAGGAAGAAAAAATTATACCAATAAAAGAGAGTTGGGTCAGGGACTTGTCAGGAATTAACATTCCAAATGATATCAAACATTTCCTAGCACTGGGGTTCAAATTCAGCTTACCACCAGAAGCAAGGGAGGTTTCCATTAGGAGACTCTTGTCAGATATTGAAAATACAATGTTTGGCTTTTCTGAGGATAAAAAGAACGTTTTCAGAGCCAAACTCACTAATATATTAACTAATTTTCTAAAAACACCTGTTCAAACCAACTATTTAAATTTTCTTTTTAATAAGACAAAAAAATTCCTAAAAGAACATAATGAATTAATTGTGACCAGATCAGATAAAGGTAATGTCACTGTAATTCTGACAAGGGACCTCTACGTGGAAAAATCCAATGACATCCTCAATGATCAAACCTACTATAGTATGATGCGTCAGGATCCTACTTCCACTCTCCAACAAAGGGCTAATAAACTAGTTTCACAACTAAAAAACACAGGTCAGTTGAATGTAGACCAGGCTAAGCAATTAACGATTTACAACCAAACAGCACCAAAATTTTATGGCCTTCCTAAAATTCACAAACCGACATTAACAGTTCGACCTATTATATCTTCAATCAACTCACCGAATAGTAAACTTAGTCAATTTATAACAAATATTCTTACAGAAGCATACAGTCACGACAATAGATACTATACCAGAGACTCCTTTGAATTTGCAGAATTTATCAATGAAAAACAATTACCCAACAATTTTGAAATAATCAGTCTTGATGTTGTCTCTCTTTTCTCAAACATACCATATCCTTTACTAGAAAAAAGCATAAGAAAACGATGGGAAACCATTAGTAACTATACAACTCTCACACAAGTAAGTTTTCTAAACATCACCAAATTCATTTTTGAATCCACATACTGTGTCTTCCAAGGCAAATACTACAAACAAATACTAGGCACACCAATGGGGGCAACAATATCGCCCATTGCTGCTCAGTACATTATGGACGACCTCTTAGACGAGTGTATCCCAAAACTTCCTTTTGAACTCCCTTTCATTAAAAAATATGTTGATGACCTGATATGTTCTATCCCAACAGGCCAACATGAAATAACTCTCAGCACATTCAATAGCTACAACCAGTACATACAATTTACGATCGAGAAAGAACATGAACGAAGTGTTCCGTTTCTTGACACAAAATTGATAAGAGATAAGAACAACAAAGTAATCCTCGATTGGTACGTCAAACCTACCAACTCGGGCAGATACATAAACTATCACTCTTATCACACAGAGAAAATCAAGATCAATCTGGTACTAGCATTGAAAAGTCGCATTGAGAAGATTTCCCATCCCACCTATAAAGACAATAATATAAAAAGACTATACAATACACTCCTAGATAATTCTTATCCACCTTCTCTATTAAAAAAACTAATTTACAACACCATAACTCGTGATAATATGCAGAGGGGTGATGGAGGTATGGTGTCACCAGACATTAGTGCCTTCTTGACACAAAATCAACCAACTTTTTACTTTTCAATTCCTTACATAAAAGATGTGACAACACAAATAATAAAAATTTATAAAGATGAACGCAACATCAAGATAGTACCTAAGTATTCGAAAACTGTGGGTCACACATATACCAAACTAAAAGACAAAGACCCCACGTTAAAAAAAGCAGAGGTCGTATATAGTATCCCCTGTTTAGACTGTGACAAAACTTACATCGGACAAACCGGTCGCGTACTGAAAGATAGAATTACGCAACACAAAAGTGATTGCCGTAACCAAAAATTAACCTGTGCTCTCTCTCAACATACATGTGAAACCGGACATGAGTTCAATTTCAATGAACCAAAAGTTCTTCTCACCGAAAAGAACTTACAAAAAAGAACTTTTTTGGAGATGGTGGAGATACACCTGGACAAATCAACTATTAACAAAAAGAAAGATATAGATGACCTCAGTGCTATATATTCTTATCTCCTACATCTGGATAGTAAAAAAACCTCTAACAATTTATCACTTAGCAATGATTCAATCTAACCAAAAAATACTCTTAGACTGTCTAAACACAAATAACACAAATTAAATTTAAAAAACCTCTTTCTAAAACCGTCACCAATGGACTAGCACTCTCCCAAGAGACAGAAGCTAACGCTGCTTCCATTAGGTCCCGGATTGATGCCTGGTGGACACCTATGACTCCTGCCCTGGTCATGTGACAGATGTACTTGGGCGCGAGTGTATGTGCCCGGCAGGTATTATAGGAACTGCCAATGAAAATGAATTAAAATTACCAGCCATCAAATAATTTTTAGATTGTCAAAGAAACTAAATATAAAAAATTATTTAAAGTGTATTCTTTTCTATTATAAAATACTGAATATTCAAAAATAATTCACACTATGCGTAATGACGACACACTGTCCCACTGACCCTCAAGTGACAGATGAGACGTCGGTGTGCCAGTGGGGATGTTTTCAGAGTTTCTCGTGTATTCAAAAAACAACATATAAAATAGGGCTACCATGGCACTCCCTTTTCCGCTAGATATGCCTTTGAGTGACAGACGAAGGCGCTTATGTCGGCACTGTGATGTTTATGAGTGGCTCAAAAAAGTCTTGTTGTCGCCCTTACGTGACAGGTTAGGGATGACGGCCAGACCACACTTACAAAATTAAAAAATTAAAATTAAAATTAAAACAAAACACTATAGCGATGCACCCATCATGGCTCTTGACACCAAGTGACAGTTGGTGTCCTGTGCTATATGGGCTAGCCACTAACGCCCCTCACAGGAGTTTCTCTGTCCTCCCAAGTCTTACGCTCACTCACATTATCTCAACTTACATACAAAATCTTTCTCTGGCTTCTCCATAGGTCACATTGACAATTTTTCACTATCTCTTAACTTTCCAACAAAAAAGACTGGTAATAAATAAAATCAGCTTAACAACTAAAATAAATTAAAAAAACTTTCGAGTGACTCTGGGTGACAGACAGAAGCACGGCAAAGTACAATCAAATAATCAAGATCAAATTAAATAAAACATTTATTGGTATTTCCGCACTCCAAATAATTCCATGAATAAACAACGCCACCACTGGAATATGCGCACGCATTGCGTGAGTCAGGTGGTACCTGATGGAAGCAGCGCACTGCCAACATTATTCCCTCTCTCTTCTTCAGTTGTCTCCCTCAGATTCATGCAACACGAAGGCGGGTATCCCGCCATTTTCTAAGGTGAAAATCAAGCAGACATGTTCGCTGCCACATGGTGTTATCCCATAGTGATTAAAATTAAAAATATGTAACAAATAAAACTAAACAGATCTCAAAGTTTCCTTCGATGACACCTGCGACGAATTAAAAATGCCAGTTTTCTTTAAAAATATCTCACTTTACACGTAAGTCTTTAAATTGTATAAAATAAATTTAAAAAAAATAAGATCTTGTTCTGTATTGCAGCCTTGAAAAAGGAATAAAATAATTCCGAAAGCTCGGCGTAGTAGAAAAGAGTTTTTTTCTTCAAACCGTCCAAACCCAGATCGATCCCCCAAGATTAGGATTTTCTGTCTATATATATATATATATAGTTTTAACTATAGAAGTTTATATGAACGTATGTCCGATAATGCTTAGTTTTTAAAGAGATGACATCTTACATGACCAAAAAAAAGTATCACCCTGTAGGTTAATTCACATAATAATCATAATGTTTTATGGAAAGTGCAAAAATTGTTACGTGTACCAAATTTGCCTTAATTATACTTAAAAACCAACAAGGTAAGTTTTAAAAACTTAAAAAAAAAATACATTTTATCACCCGGTATTGAAAAAGCATTATGGAATGTAAGTTTATATAAACTTTTTTACTTTAATCTAGCTTAACAATATCCTCTTAAAATATTTTCAACTTATTTCGATCTATTTAATCTAGCGGAAATGAAAAAGAAAATGATTTTATGAATTCAACACAATCTCGTATCGTTTCGTACAACTTTAAAAGTGCCAAGAAATAATAAGCAAAGTTCCTTAAACAATCAAACGCAATATTAGAATATATGCTTAACCACCCTGCATATTAAAAACTAAGCTTTGGGCACAACGCCTCCGGGTATTGTCGAACTCTCAACCAAATTTCAGTGCCTTAGTATGTCATGGTTAAAAAATATTTCGTTTTTCCAAAGAAAAAATTGCAATTCATTAATATGTCAAAAATGGTAACAGATAGGTATAGGAAAGTAATAAGTAAAGTTGTTAAAAACTAGTAACATCAAAAAACAATATTCCTGTGAACACTTCCTAGACGGTTCTCGTGGTATCTTGCTTATTACAACAGATATTATAATTATTATAATAAAAAATGATCGGAATGAGAAATAGTCCAAGGGAAATTCACAATCAAAAGAATATAAGGATTCATTTATTTCACAGAAAGAAACCCCTTTCTAAAAGGTGTATCAATAATGTTAAATTTTCGAATATTTGAAACTATGATAATTTGACAATAATATGTAGGAATATAGAGAATTCCGAATTTTAGAATTCTTTAGAATACCTAACTCAAAAACAGCATAGATGTTAATCAATTCTCCGAAGCTTTGCTGCCTTAGCCAAGTCGTTATGTTTCATAATAAGCGGGATGCCAATAAGGAGACTCGTAACGAGTGATTTTTAGTTATTTTGCTCAAGGGAGGCCATGCATTTTAAAAGCATCATGGCCGTACTGCGTAGATAAGATGACATGATTGTTTTATGACATTTACGTCTTATTTGAATTTGTGTATTTGTAAAGTTTAAAAATTGGAGAAATTTTGTAATTTTTGCAGTTATTTGAAGGTAGGTTACTATTGCTTTAACTAATATTTCTCCGGCGAGTCGTCTTTTGACTATTATAAAGTGCTATTTGCAGGATATGATTTAATTTTTTATTTTTTTTTTATTTTTCAGCGTATCAAGTTTTGGTGAAGCTTTGTTGCCGGATTGAAAGTTCTACAGTAAAAATGTTTAGTGAAGCACAAAAAATTTCAAAACATCAGAAGGTGTCTAGAAGTAGGAGGCGGCCATATAAAGTAGGCTTTCAAAGTAAGATAGCTCAGGATTTTATATTACATACCGTCAAAAAACATTATTTTAGGTTTTCAACGTGACAACGCTGCTTTCTTGCAAATTCGCCCTATGATTTAATCTACGCGCTACTGCTACACTATGTATACTGGGTCACAGCCGCCCTTGAGCAAAATAATTAATAATCACTCGTTATTTTGGACCGAGTTTTGGACAAAATGTATTGCATATTTCTTATATTCAATTTTAGGTGGAAACCTACACGAACTATTGAATTAGAAGAGTTCACAATGGTTTTTAAATATAATGTTTTAACTAAGAAATTATATGACATTTTAAAAACTGAACCTGAATACATTGAACATGATAGATTGGAAAATATTTTGCATAAAAATGTGAAATCGTCGGTTTTGCAAAAAATACTAAAGTTATTAGGTAAATGATAAACACTTGAGATATCTTAGTCAATTTTATCGATTTGCCTTACGAAACAAAGCTGAATTTCAAGAGTTAGGTATATGTAACAACCTCTAAAACAGACTTCTTTTGCATTATTATTGTAAAAAATTCCTTAAAAAGTACAAACATAATATGACCTTGTGTCCTAATATAAATAAATATGGAAATTGTGGCAGTGCCAATGTGATGTCAACTAATGTTACTATACTTAGAACCAGGAATAAATATCCATGACAATGAAACTGTAGACTGTGACACATATCATAATACGTCTGCGTCATCATTAAAACATTCTTTGATATTAGAAGACGACTTACTACAAACTAACAAAATGTTTCTATCTACACCACGAAAATGTAAAAATGTAGAACCTATCTCTTTGGATTTATCGCCAATATTAAAGCCAATAATTTCTACATACTCATTGCCGCAACCTGCCGACACAGATTTAAATACTGGAAATTACTACAATTTTATTTCAACTACCCCAGAAAAACTACCCATTCCAAAGGAATTTTCGAATTTATCTCCTGGTAATATAATTATACTCCCCTTGGGATCGAAAAATGTATGTAACTTATCGAACAGGAATTTTAACGAATGCACGTATTTTAAAGGGTCGTTCGAAATTGAAAGTAAGTTTTTCTCTATTGTGTTCAAGCAACAAAGGCTAGATACGCAATATTATCCCTATTTTTCACGAAACAGAATATCCATATACATTAATAACACATGCACTATAATATTTAAATACACAAAGTATCTTAAAGACAAAGTAATAAAATTATATGCCACATGTAAACATAACAATTGGAAGAAATTTATTATAACGATTACCAAGATAACTGTTTCCGTTTTTAGCAACTCCAAAAACTTTTCTCACAAACGACCCTTAACCTCTTATGTAAAAGGCATTGGACGGTCTATAGTTAAACAAAATATTTTCAAAGAAAAACCGTCAATATATAAAAAGAAGTTAATACTGCAGGCAAGAAGAAAATTAGTTATGTCTGGAAACCTGCAAGAAATTAAATCGGATTCTACATTTCGTGAAATAAAATCAGAGTCTATTGCTCACCTTGACCGACATAAAAATGATATCTGAGATTTAATTGAAATGCAGCTTGTTCATAAGGAATATATTCAAGAAGTTTCCAATCCATTTTGCGTTAAACTTTTTAGCAAAGAGCAGTTTCTTTTCTTAGAAACACAAAACAGACGGCATTTTCCAATTATTTATTTCGATGCAACGGGCACAGTTGTTCGGAAACCATACAAGAACGCAAAACGAATCTATCTCCGCATTAGTACCAATACCAATCCAAGAAAATAAAAGAAGAGTTGTTCCTATAATATGTCAAATGATTTCAGCTGAACATTCCGCTAAGTCCATATTCACTATATATATATATTCAAATATTTGAAGATTCGAATAATTGCATGTTTAAATGTTTCAATATTCGAGTATTCAATTATCAAACATTTTCACTTTAAAATTATTCAATGTTACGTGCACGACCCTTGAAAAACGCGCTAATTGTGTTAAATAAATGTTGTATCTCAAATAAGTTTATTCTTGGGTTAATATTCTATATATTATACATACCTACTATTTTTTTAATTTCTCTTTGTTATGGTAACTATGGTGTCTACCATTGTCAATAATATATATTTTAAGTATGTACCTCGGTATGTACATTGTAATATTTTATTAAATTGTATCGTGTTAAATAAAAATATACTCCTTCTTTTTTTGTAAAAGTGTAATGTAATTCAGTGGCGTGTTTACCATGGAAGCTAGGGAAGCACAGCTTCCCCTAAACGATTTACTTAAAAAAAGATATAATCCAATACAATCCTACTAGAACTTACAATTAATTTTTAAAAATGTCCTAAATTTTATTTGTAAATCGGGCGAATCCGACCGCATTTTCATAAAGCACCCTTGATGAAAGAACTTCATAATCTAATTATCTGCCTCGATGACCATTTCACGGTGATGCCCGATTGATTTCGAGACATACCGACGCGCCATTCGCGCTGGCCGCCTCCCGCGGATTGTTGGAAGCGATTGGAAGGCAGCGTACTGCCGTATATTGTTTTAATGCATCAAACAAATTATAGTTGCGCGTGTCTAGGCGAAATTTAAAACCGTGCATAAATATTGGGAAAAGTACGCTGTTTTCAAACAGATTATTATTTTAATTATGGATCCTGTTGCTAGTTCAAGTTCGGCTGAAAGTGAAAATAGACTTTTGTGTGAGTGTATTGTGTGTCAGATAGTGGTAAAAGGATTTTCCACCTATATTTTTGAGGAAAATTCGAAATATCATCCCCGATGGGGATTAAATTTCAAATTTTTTGTTATTAAAATATTTAAAAATATATTTTAAATTGATGCACTTCATATGTGTAATAATTTGTCAAGATTTACACAAAAAAAGGCGTGGCACCCCAAAAATGTTCGCCTGCGGCGCAAGGAACAGCGCCTTCGCGGCAAGAGAATGCAACACTTTCGCCGGCCCTGGTTACAGCTTCCCATTGTGTTAAAGTCTGGACACGCCATTACATTGTAATTTAATGGAAATTTCATACATTTACATTTAGCCAATTAGAAGTCTCCTTTTTGCTTACGTTACCTATAGCAACGAGACAAATATCGACAAATTTTCATATTCCTATCAACTTATATAGAAATAATAAGTGGATTTTTTACATTTCAAATGTCAAAATAATGACATCCAAATTAAAATTAGGATACCTACATACTACATACTACACACCCATGGAATTGATTAAAATAATTTGCAGATGCATAAAACCACTATTTTGGTGCTTATGTTCATGTATTATTATGTTGTCGTTTATGATAAAAAAATATAAATTTTGATAACAATAAATATTAAATTGGTATGAAATTTTCCGACTGAATATCCCTCGAGCTTAAATTATTAACAGAAAATTTAAGCACTGGGGATATTAAGTGACATTTTTTTTTCTAGACTTTTTGCAAAATATCAACTTGATACTATGTACAGTTTTCAAAAAAATAGCAAAAATAATTTATTTAAATTGTTTTCTCTTGACCCAAGGTAGTGCAAGAGGACGTCACTGGTTTAAAAAATTGTTTTCATATTCCTACACCTCTTTGCAAAATATGAACTTGATAGTATAGCGAGGGGGAAACCACCTTTAATTTTTAGAATTTTTTAGAATTTATTAGCATTTCTTAGAATTATCAGAATTTTTTAGAATTTTTTTAGTATTTTTTAGAATTATAAGAATTTTTTAGACTTTTTTAGTATTTTTTCTCGTATTTTTTAGAATTTAATTAGAATTTTTTTGAATTTATTTAGAATCTTTTTAGTATTTTTAGAATTTAAATACCTACATTTTTTTAAAATTTATTTAGAATTGTTTCCTTATGCGCATGCTCAAAAGCATGCATAATCTATAGAAATTTAACCCCTCTATACATCGGCACATTTGCTTATTTGAGTAGTAGCTAGCGATACGCACGCTGCGATTACGATTTCAGGTTTACGGATGTTGATAAACTGAATGGTCTCTGGATATTATTAAAATGTTGTTTTTTGTTTCCGATAAAACCGGAAAAAACAATACAATTTTTATCGCAACAAGAAAACCGAGAAGAAAACACTACATTAGAAAAAATATACGTCCCAACGATTTAGTACTTGTGCAAGAAAGAAAACCTTTCAGATGACAATATTGGCTTAAATATTTTCCAGATCAAAAAGTGGATATAACTGATCGCATCCTTTATCTACTCAATCTCATCTAAGAGTAAGCTTACCAAAAAATGTAGTACGACTCCTTAAAAAATCATCACTTGTTTGATTACTCTATGAGGGAAAAGGAAGGGTAAACACAGATCGGATAAATACAGGTTGTTTTAGAAGTACGGTACGTAACTTAAGGAGGTGATTCCTTATGATATTCTAAGAAAAAAAGTTCATATGAACATGTGTCCAGTTGTTCCGTTTTTGACATACAGGGTGTTAAAGTTAAAAAAAAATCGTTTTCTTATAATTTTTTTAAATCTCCTTTTCCCGATTTTATTGAAATTTGGTACCGTTATTCCTAATGATAAGGGGCTTAATTAGCTCTAACTAAATTAAATGTATTAATGTCAGTGGCGTCCCGGGGAGCATCTTAACGAATATTGTTGACAAAAAATGTACGCCACTGACTTTTCCCTAATTTTGATACTTTCTCTCAAATTTACCAACTAATAATACAACTTCTTTGCTCCCTGAATTATTTTCGTGACTTGCTTCGTATTCGAGAAAATAAATAAAACCTACCTAGGTATGTATTTTAAAGTTAATTAAAACATTTTAATTAAAAATAAAATAATTTTTTTAAATAATGATATAAAAAATTGGAGTTTAACAGTTAATCAAAGCAAATGTTGAAAATGGCCACTTTCTGATAAAACGCACGATTGCAATCATCTCCCACTGATTGTCTTACAAGTTCAAAAATGCCTGCATTATTTCGTATCGCATCGCAACTTGGTGTCTTGTATACAAGAGACTTCAGGTGACCCCATAAAGAATAGTCTAGAGGATTTAAGTCGGGACTGCGAGCTCGCCAATCTTGGGGACCAGCGCGTCTAATCCAGCAATTAGGGAAAGTCGAGGGAAAAGTCTTGTCGAGGTATTGACGAGCAACTAGACTAAAATGAGCTGGGGCGCCGTCGTGCATGAGCCACATATTAGTTATTATTTGTAGATCGAGGTGGTAAAAAGTATGGTCCAATAAGATAGCAGCCAATGATCCCTGCCCATACATTCACCGAAAATTGTTGCTGAAAATTACCTTTTCTAATTTTATGAGGATTATCGTCCGCCCAAAAATGCTCGTTATGAAAATCCATAATGGCTTCTCTTGAAAAAGAGGCCTCGTATGTTCAGTAAAAAAGTGTTGTTATGTGCTACTGTATGCACCACCTACCTGAAATCAAACCTAACCTGAAATCAAACCTCGGCTGAAAATCACGGAGAAGCAGAGCTTGCACACGTTGAATATGGTATAGGTATAGTTGATAAAGATGCAAAACCCTCCAAACAGTTGATGCACTTGTTTGAAGTTGCACTGCTACCTTCCTGGCAGTGGCGTGCAGACAATGTAGGCAAAAAGGCATTGCCTACCCTGGCGAATAAGTCCCAAGGAGATAATTTTAAAATGTCTCAACTTAATTTTTACAGAAATCCATAATATTATTATGCGTTTTTCTTATCTGCTTATTCTTAAAACAATATATTGTATATATACTCATATCACAGAATGTTCCAATAATTATAACAAAACAAAACATCAATCATCCAACACAACAAAGACATTTTAAGCGATCGAAACTACTGAAATCAGCATTAATATTTCCCATGTAGGTGGCCCATATGACCACAGCGAAGGTGTTTTAAATATTTGCATGGACGCTTTACCTTCATTTAAAGGCAGCACCTCCTACGATTTTGATTAAAGTACGAATTTAAAGGCACGGATGTAGCGTCGTGTGTTAAAAAGACATCGAGCGATTAGAAGATGTCTTAGCGTAATTCGTCATTGTGTTAGGTCTCGTGTGGCAAGTTACAGGGCTTTTACGGGTTTGTAGTTTATAATATTTTTATCTTGTTTATCAATAGAGTTTAATTAATTCACAATTAATTGTCCCGTATATTTTACATAGTACCTACTTACTTGTATTTTTTATGATGACGTGTTAAATACTGTTAAATGCATTTTTAAAGAAAGACCGTCGTATTGAACTGATTTATAAAAACTATTATGTTTAATTCGAAACCTAAAAAGACATTTTTTAAGTAATAAATTTTACTTTATCGTTTTTGCCTACCCTGTTTCCAACGTCACTGCACGCCACTGCTTCCTGGCACTAGTTAAAGGATCAGCTTCTATCTCTCGAAGTATAGCCTCTTCTAACTCAGGCGTGGTTATTGTTGCAGGTCTGCCAGGAAGGTCCGTACTAGGTTTAAAACTCCCAGTTTCACTCAATCTTGCATGGAGCTGTCTAAATGTTTTGGCACATGGCACATTTTTTTGAAAAAACTTTAACACCCTGTATATTAAAAACGGGGCAACTGTTGGTTGTGCAAGAGGATATCACTGGTTTAAAAAATTGCTTTCATATTCCTACACCTCCTTGCAAAATATGAACTTGATAGTAGGTATGTATGGTTTTCAAAAAAATTGCAAAAATAATATAGGTATTTAAATTATTTTCTCTTGACCCAAGGTACTTAGTGCAAGAGGACGTCATCGGTTTAAAAAAATTGCTTTCATATTCCTACACCTCCTTGCAAAATATGAACTTGATAGTAGGTAGGTATGTATGGTTTTCAAAAAAATTGCAAAAATAATATAGGTATCTAAATTATTTTCTCTTGACCCAAGGTTGTGCAGAGGACGTCACTGTTTTAAAAAATTGCTTTAATATTCCTACACCTCTTTGCAAAATATGAACTTGATACCTAGTATGTCCAGTTTTGAAAAGAAACGCAAAAATAATATGTTTAAACTATTACTTATATTGAAGTTATTATTTTATTAATTTATTTACATATAGGTAATTAGAATGAGCAGTGTATGTGCAATTGTGGATGATACTTTGACGCTCGGGTGTTTCCAGAAATTTTGGCTGCTATCTTTAGCTGCCATCTTCACTCTGGTTTTATTTTAGACGTTTTTAATTAATCTCCCTGTATCTCAGGGATCAAAAACAATTAGGCAATGCCGTTAGTGGATCTTAAAAAACCTCTAAAAATAGCACATTTTCTCTAATTTAATCAACTTTGTAGAAGTTACCTTTTACAATATCCCAATAGTGGACAATTAACTAGTTGCCACCCTGTATATGTATATAAAGAGAGAGAGCAAAGCAAGGAGCAAAGTGATATAGGTACACACACACATACACATTTACCACTTTGTATTTAAATTAATAAGAAAACAGATAAATAAATTACGCGGCAAAATACCTACATGTCTGTCCAGTATATTTGAAACTTATTTTAAAATTAACAAGCAAGGTTCTAAATTAATAGGTAGGTATTTCTTTGGGTTAAACCAAAACGTAAACTTGACCTTGTTGTAAATTTCAAGCCTATAGTTTCGGGCATAAGGCAAGATACCTTACAATAATTTTCAGTAAAGCGAGAGAGGGTAAATGTTATGACGGCCAACAAAATCGATACACTGCAACCCGCGAAACATGTTATTGTAGACGCCACCCAAGCTCGGACCCAAGACCTAAGGTAGGTTACGAAAAATCGTGTATTTTTGTTGACAATGAATATTTTAGGGGTCCAACGTAAAAATAAAAACATTTTAAACTAGTAAACACTGCTAAATTTTTGAAGTCAACGCTATCCAATCCAATTAACAAGCTTCTTATGTCTGTAAATATTCCGAGGAATAATTGACCACCGTCCACGAAATATAAATAATACGTAAAATACCTTCGACCAAAATGTTATTTTATTGAAATATCAGCCTGTCGGAGAAGGTAGGCAAAATAGGTAGATTGTGGTAGACGTTTCATTTTTGTACGATACGTGATTACAAATCAATTTGGATAAACAAATTTAGAAATACTTTAAATGTTACCGAGAGAACTTAATATGCCTGGTCTCAAATAGGCTGGTATTTTAGGTCAGATGACGTTGACGAGTTTGCACGGATGAAAAGTACATTTTGGGACTACCGAAATGTTGTTTACCTTAATACAAGCTAGGTATATCAAAACATACCTACGCAATCCCCTTCTATGCCAGAACATGTGGAATTTTTGTTAAGATCACTACACACTGTAGACACTGTATAACAATACACATAACAGTTGGGACCGATACGTCGCCGTATTTTCGAAATAATAATATTATGTCATTTTAAAAAACTAAACAAATTAATATCACTCGTCCACCATACTTAGCTTCGTAAGACACAAAACTTCACCGGTGTTTGTCCTGTTTGTTTGGCGATTCTCTACTATACTACTACACACTCTTTACGCGCTGTTGCCAACTCTTGAGACATTCTTTCCTCGACGGCTTCTTTGTCAGACATCTTTTTATACTAATAATATGAATATTTTTAAAGTTTATTTGGCAGATTAGCATACAACGTAGAAGCGACAACAACATATTATTATCATGGCAACATGAATGAAAATAATTTGATCGTTAGATGTCATGCGTATCAATATGGGCAACGTGGGAGAGTCGTCGGAAGCCCAAAAATATTTGTAATTAAATTCTCACACGTTGCCAGTGTGGCCAGATTGAGCGATTTGTCGCTATTTTCAGATAGAATTAATAGGTGCTTAAGATTTTTCAAAAACCACGAATCGCAATTTTGCCGATTTTAAGAAAATTTAGTTGGTCCTTTTTGTTACTACCAAAAAATGCAGTCTACCATACCGAAAATCGTTGCAGAACGGATGTTTATAGATAAATTTATGATGAATGCGGAGGTATATACTTAAATATAAGTTTACCAAATGTAAAGAAAAAGCATTGTATTCAAAAACTGGCGCAAGCGGAAAATGTTGTGAAGATTGTCAATAATTTTTGTGTATTTAAATTTGTCACAGGTACCTACCTACTTATACGACGGAACTGTGCAAATGAGGGTAAAATGCTTTGTTCCTTCATACATTTTTTTAACGCTCTTTAATTTAGAGTAATTTAAAGAGATGTTTTAGTTGAAGTTGGGAAAAAGTCGGAAAGAAATGGCAGGATAGAAAATGTTTGGTAGTTTAGGAGTTTGGTTAATTCCTGTATTGTTATGCCCTAAATGTGGTTATTAAAGCTTGAGGGCGAGACATTAAATGCTATATAAAATAATTCTAAGGTCTAGCTACACACACATAAACACGACAAACAAAATACTGCCTTCCGAGCGTTTGCTTTTATTAATATTTTAGTTATTTGTTATTATGGATGGGATATAGGTATTTTTAACACAAGGATATATATGTTTATGTTATTTTAATGTTCAGGGGAGACTTTGTTCAGCAAGGAATTTCTCGACCACTGCAAACAGACCTGACCTGGACAGACTAGCGAGATCACACGTGCTGCAAAATACATCCTAAACACCACTTACACACTGCGAGATCTTTATGTTGTGGGGAGACAGCGGGCTGAATTCGGCGAACTGATGTACTTTTATTCCGTCGGTGTCGGTAACTCGCGTCTCGCGTTGTTATTTAGCGGTAATTTGATTTAATTTGGGAAGAGAAATAGGTATTGTATGCAAAAAAATACCTGGGTTTAAGATTAGGCACCATACAAATACCTAGTTAGTGGCTACATATTTAGTATACATATATGTTGTTTAAATTGTTTAGTAGGTACCTAGGTACATATTATTATTATTGTAATACATAAAACTAAAAAACAATAATTTCCATTTTTGCGTTTGCAAAAATTTAGCAGCCTCCGCAGACTCCGCACCGCGCCGCGAGGCGTAGACAATAGAATACGATCATACATTTTATATGAGTAAGACAGTAAGATGAATAATCGGTAGGTTCCCAGGTACATATTATTATTATTGTAATAAATAGAATTGAAAAACAATTTTGAACGACAAACATACAACATTCAAGGTTTTATACAATACATGTACTTAATTACAATTTTTATAATGAAGTAGAGTGGTTGCGCTAGTAAGCTGGCCACCTCTATATAGTAGTCGACCAAAAATTACTTTAATCACTAATTTCAATTTCGCGCGAGTTCAGCTTTATTTCTTACATTTGCTATCTTCTTTTACTTTCTAAGAACACATATATTAATATTTCTTTATTATAAGTCGAACCTTACTTCCGTAAATTGGGGCGAAAAATTAGATGTTAGTCATCGTGTCTCCGAAAACAGTTTACTAAAGCCAGTGAAGGTAAAACAGTAAAAACAGGGCAATTTTAAAGGTAAGTTAAACTAATTATAGGCTAGATATGTTTACCAAAGTAAGATTTTTTGGAGAAATATATGTTTACATAACTAGTAACAAGTCCCAAATATATTCATTTTTATTTTTAGGTAAAAAAATAAGAAGGCCGGTTACTGCATTACATTCGAGATTACATTATTATAAAGTTGCTAGTGATCGGACATCATGGCCGACTACTGGCAAAATTTTATTTATACTTTATAATTTACAAATACATATAAACAGAATCTTCCTTCGCCATCATGTACTATGATGTATCAAAAACGTAGGTACGTATCAGTAGTCGGCCGGGTCTAAAATGAATGATAAAGTCCCTAGGGGATATTAAAGTTAGTGGCCGACCACTGGCAAAGTCATAAATTGATGATTGTGCTAGTGCCTACTCGATCAGAAGATTTTTTTGGCTATAAAAGCACTTTAGTCTAACGAAAAAATGATTCCTTTACATTATAGACGATACCATGCGGGCCAAAAAAAAAGTTCCATAGATATTCCTTAGAAAAACCTTTAGATTCTCTGAGAAATGGAGCTATAATTCGAGAAACTTGCCGAAACTATGGTATCCCAGGTAGCAAGGTGACGTATTTAAGACGTCGATTATTGATCATCAGTGACGTCATAAATTACGTAAATGAAACGTTAAAAAGACGTGCGTAAGTCACAGACCAATGACGTCTTTTTTTGACGTAAAAAAGACGTCATCTTAAGACGTCTTTGTAGGTGCAGAAAACGTCAATAAACGTCATAATTTTTTTTCAGCGGTATTCAGAACTGCACATTTCCGAACTGACTTGGGTGCGAAAGAAACTTTTTGCAATTATAGGCTGTAAAATAAGCACTCCGTTTTCCAGAAAATGATTGAAATATATTTTATACCTTATACCCTTAAATTATTTCCTAACTCTATGATTTTTTTAAACATCCTGTATCAATATAACGAACATTTACTAAAAACTTATTCCTACGATATTTTTCTAATACATAACAGGGGTAACAAAAATACATATGTATATTTTATGCACAAAATTCTTTTAATGATATATATTAAATATTACAACTTTCATGTGTATGGAGAATTGGAAAAGACACTAACTTATCATCAGTTGTAGGAAGTATCATCATTTTTGTTACAATATCATCTAGTGACCAATATTCTACATAGTATTCTGATATATTTTCAATAAAATAAATGTTCAATGACTTTGAGTCGATTGGATATAAATATAATGATTTATAAACACGAGATTGTTTTCCAATTATCCTTTAATGGCGGCCAAAATACCTCTTTTTTTCGGGGCGTCACCCAGTTTGAGTGTGCAATGGCTACACCTCCGCCGTCATTTTCCTTGAACTCGATAATCTGATACATATACAGGGTTGGGCAAATGTTCCGGAACGGCTTAATTACAAGCGAACGAAAAGTGATATCGAATCGGGGTTTTGGGCAATCTATAGGACAAAAATTTTACTATTTGACTGGTATACCATATGTCAGTAATGTCACCAACTGTCAAGTGTCGACGATATTTTTTTATTTTTTTAAATGGAACACCCTGTATATTATTAGATATTCTAGATCTTCAATAAATTACAAATATTTTTTATATAGCATACCATATGATTAAATTCAACTGTTTCGGAAATACGGGCAAATGAATGTAGTACATTTTATTTAAACAAAACCAAGGTAATAACTTT
Source organism: Polydrusus tereticollis (assembly GCA_963920685.1). Taxonomy (NCBI): domain Eukaryota; kingdom Metazoa; phylum Arthropoda; class Insecta; order Coleoptera; family Curculionidae; genus Polydrusus; species Polydrusus tereticollis. The sequence continues at coordinate 50,368,197 of OY987335.1, read as the reverse complement.
AAAACACAATAATATAAAATAATGGTTATTTAATTAAATGTTCAAAATGTCGTCCTTCAGCCACCTGACAGTGTCCAATCCTGTCGGAAAATTCAGAACGCACGTTTTGCAAATGTTCACGAGAAATAACATGCACAGCATCTAAAATTCTGTTTTGAAGATCCTCCAAAGTCTTAGGTTGTGTACGATATACGACAGTCTTTAAATGACCCCAGAGGTAGAAATCTAGAGGTGTTAAATCTGGAGATCTAGGAGGCCATTCAATGGACCCTCTCCTACCTATCCACCTTCCAGGAAAAGTTTGATCTAAATAATTTCTGACATGTATACCAAAATGAGCTGGCGCCCCATCTTTCGTTAACCTGATCATGATATAAATTAATCAAATTTGGTATAATTCTATTTCGAAGCAGATCTAAGTAGTAAATAGATGTCAAGTTTCCATCAAGGAAGAAAGGCCCAATAATATGGTTTCCAATTATACCTGCCCACACATTTAATTTTTGGGGGTGTTGCGTACGGTGCTCAATCATCCAATGGGGATTATGGTCTGACCAGTATCGACAGTTGTGCCTATTGACGAAACCATTAAGACAGAATGTAGCCTCGTCAGAAAATAAAATACGACTTACAAAGTTAGGTTGTAGGTCTATGTAGTCCATTATTTCTTGACAAAATTGCATACGCCTATCAGGATCGTCCTCTGATAGTTCTTGAAGCAAGCTGACTTTATAAGGAAACATTTTATTTTTTTTGAGGATTCTTCTAATTGATTTTTCGCTGTTTTCATGTGCAAGAGCAAGCTTTGGAACTGACGTCTGTGGTTCTTCTTGCAGGGCAAGCAAAACATCCAGGGATTTCTCGTCATTTGTAGCAGTTTTCGGACGACCTGTTTTTGGCAAGTTTTTTACCGTACCCGTATGCTCAAAGTTATGGAATATTCTATTAGCAGTTGATTTAGAAATGGGATCTCGAACAGGAAAACTTTGATTGAAAAGGTCGGTTGCTTCTTGAAAAGATCTCCGTCTATCCCCATATCCTATCATCATAAGCAGAGTAATCCGTTCTTGTTCAGTTAGCTGAACCATAGTTTTATCAGTTATATCAGAGGTTTAGTCGATAAATAAAAAACTCGCACAACTCACTTAATACAAATAAATAAAAATTAAATAGGAAATGTGTCAGAGTGACACTTGGGAGTCATGGAAACTAAGACTTTTATTTGGAATGTCATAATAAAAGAAATATGTTGCTTGATTTTTAAACAAAATGTAATATGGGCTTTCTAGATTCATTTGCCCGTATTTCCGAAACAGTTGAATTTAATCATATGGTATGCTATATGAAAAATATTTGTAATTTATTGAAGATCTAGAATATCTGATAATATACAGGGTGTTCCATTTAAAAAAATAAAAAAATATCGTCGACACTTGACAGTTGGTGACATTACTGACATATGGTATACCAGTCAAATAGTAAAATTTTTGTCCTATAGATTGCCCAAAACCCCGATTCGATATCACTTTTCGTTCGCTTGTAATTAAGCCGTTCCGGAACATTTGCCCAACCCTGTATATTCCTTTATAACACAAAATATATAAAAACTAAATCACCATAAACTTTTCAATTTTGCCGAATGGTCGCTGCCATTCAGCGCCAACAACAGAACACCAATGCGTTCTGTCTTCTGCCAGACTGCCACAATCAGAGCAAAGAAATGTCATAAAACGGAGCGCGGGTAATTTAAATTTGATATTTGCAGACTTTTGCACATTTTACATATATAAATGATTAATTTGAAATGGTAATATTTTAAAAGTTTTTTGCATTGGTATTAAGATAAAAATGTAAAAAAATAATATAGTATAGGGTCTTATATTATATTAAAAGTTTTATGAGACGTGCCTTCAACTATAAGAAAAAAGACTATTCTCAGGCGTTTTACTTTAAAACTCTGTCCCACTATATTTTCAAAAAACTTGGATAACGAGATTTTGACGTTTATAGTACTTTCTAATGATACGTATAAATCAATAAATGACTAAAAATCGACGTGTTTATTACGTAAATTTATGACGTATAATACACGTCTTAAAAACTACGTTATTTTGACGTCATTTTGCGACCAAAAGACGTCAAGTGACTAAAAATCCCCAATATTCGACGTCATAAAGACGTCATCCTGCTACCTGGGATACCACGTGCAAATCTGCGGGATCGGCCCGCAGGTCGTGTCACAAGCAATAAACCTTTATGCATGGGCACCAGATCCATATATAAGCACATAAATGGTCATCAATAATCTTACATGTCATAGAGCCGATGCCGACGTCCACTTCCGCAACCGATGCTTTTAAAAAATATCTTAAATACTTTAAGTCAATTCCATAAACGAAATACCCGAAAGCTGGACCCTTCCACAAATGTCATTTCTTTGAATGTTTGAAAAACATATTACATGGAGAAGGATAGAGTACAAAATGAGAAAGAAGGAAAAGGGACGAGTTAGAACAAAAAAAAAAGAAAAATTCAACGAAAGACGCGAGATTTTAGAAGAATGCTTTGAAACAAATATAGTGCTAAAAGTGAAGATGAACTAGATAGCGATGCAGAAGCCGAAGGTGATAAGAATATGGGATGTGACTGGTGTCCCAGGTGGTTTCACTTAGACGCTTACACGAAGGCCATATAAAGAAGTGCAAGGTCTAGACTATAACTGCGATTTTTGCGAATACTTTTTTTACTTGACCTATACTTTCAAAAAATGTGTTTGCACATTTTATGTATTTTAGGTAGGTACATTTGGATGTTTTTTTTTATATTTTTGGGAATATAATTTTTGTGTTTTTTTATAATATGTTTTTTCCCTTTTTATTGACAAAATAAAAAATTCTAGCACGGGCCCGTGCTAAATAACCATTAATATATGACGGCCGACTTCTGGTATAGGCATAGCCGACAGCTCCGTTAAGCTGGCCCACCCCGGTTAAAACTTTTTTGCCAAAACGCTAGCACAAATAAAGGGGACCTAGCACAACCTAGCACACCAATTTTTAAAGCTAGCACACCTACAGCATAGCTAAAAAAATCTGTTATATTCGGGGTGGGCCAGGTTAACGCTAGCCGCCCCCCCCCCCCACCCCGGTTATATTTTTTTTTCCAAAAAGCTAGCACAAATAAAGGGCACCTAGCACAACCTAGCACACCAATTTTTAGAGCTAGCACACCTACAGCATAGCTAAAAAATGCTGTTATATTCGGGGTGAGCCAGGTTAACGCTAGCCCCCCCCCCCCCCCGGTCTTTTTTTTGCCAAAAAGCTAGCACATATAAAGGGCACCTAGCACAACCTAGCACACCAATTTTTAGAGCTAGCACACCTACAGCATAGCTGTAAAATGCTGTTATAATTGGGTGGGGAGGCAGATTAACGCTAGCCCCCCTTCCCTCGGCTGAATTGCAAAAAAAATTTTGAGTACGCCACTGGACTTAAAATTATCTATCAAACGCAGTTTTCACCTACTTTTTATCTTAAATAGCAACGGCGCTATGGCAGCACCTCGAAAATTAAAATTTTCAAAATCGCCCTGTAGATTAAAAACTATGACAACTGTTGAATTTTTGAGAACGGCATATTTCGTTTTACGAGAAAGTAGCATATGCAAAAATCCCAGGGCTCTATCTCAAATAGCCAATAGCAACCGAGATACCCCACAAAAGTGCCAATTTGGGACACCCTGTACATACGTTATAAAAAAAGAAAACTTATTTTGTAGTCGGATATTACTTATTATATAAGAAAGAAAACATATTCCGGATATCTTTTTCAGGCAATTGTATAAAATATGTAGTAAAACAACAAATTCTACATTCATTATATGAATTTTGTAATTATTATAGATGTGAATTTAGGAACTGCAGCGGCTCGTATGCGTCGGCGTCGGTACACCTTTGAACTCGATGTCAGGTGTCAATCAAGTGTTAATTTATGAGATCGGCTTCTTTGATACACCGCGCGTGGAGAGGGATCTCAACGATTTTGTGTATACAAAATTATAAACAAGTTCAAAAATATTAACCTAAGAAACAAAAAAGGAAAAAAAATTACTTTTCTTCAATAATTATATTTTATTGTTATTTTTTAGACCACACCTTATGTGACAACGTCTGCTCCTCATGTCAGCTACAACTCGAGACAAGTAGTGAAAAATATCGGTGTGCCATGTGTAAAATGATAAGGATAATTGTATTGTTAAATACAAAGAAAAAATAATATGTAAATTTTGTTTTAAAAATCGTGCTGACGGCCAATTTTTTATGGAACGAGAAACAGAGGAACAATGGATGAGAAAAAATGTTTCACCCAAAAAGCGGGTTCGTTGTTCCTATCTGGAACCTGATGACGAAACGTTATTAATAGACTACACGAAAACACATAGAGCAATGGCAATTGGATTATTAAGAAACGGAAATATTGTTCACAAAAATCCAATAAAAGTTAATAAAAACTTAATAATATTACGAAACACATGTAGCTTTGATGCCATATCACAGCTATTTTGTGTTGCATATTGTGGCAGTGCTTTCTTTCAAAAGATTTTTAAACAGAATCCAAACAATCTTTTTGCAGATTTAATCCAAAAAATTATTAAAAGTGGAATAGCTGCAGCATATAGTACACGGGCACAAATATTATTTAATTCATTTCCTCACGATGTGCTACCCGGGAATATTCTTTGTGTTCAAGCAGAAAGTACTTTGTTTAATAAAGTTTCGATAGCCTTAAATAATTTTTATATGGGAGTAGTCGGAGTAGAGACTACGCAGTGTACGACATGCAAAAATGTAAATTCAAAACAAGTAAATTTTCTTTCTGTCGAAATAAATAATATCTTGGAATTAAACAAAAAAGTAGATAATTTATTATCAAAACCTAGTGAATATCAAACTTGTTTAAAATGTAAAAATAATGTAGTAGTCCGAAAAACAGAATTATTTAATAATTATGTTCTAACAGAACCTATTAATACAAGTGAAATATCTTTAGACTTAAAAATTAAGTTTGTATTCGGTGCCAAAATTTTTAAAATGCCGACAAATCACGTTTTCGTTAAGAGGGTTGGTAGGATACCAGGGCGACAGTGATCCAAATCATCTCGGACATTTTGTTGCCTATGGTTATAGACACAATGATAAATAGCTTATGTATAACGATTTGTTAACAAAAGTAAATCCGGTCTCACCTACAACTGGAGTTAAAACAGTTTTATTATTTTATTCAATATAAAAAATATAATATACCTATAATATTATTGTTTTTTTTACTACTTTATGTTTCCCAACCCATTCCATGAAAATCTGCTACCATAACTCTTAGGCTTGCGATTTGTTGCAATTTGTTCCGATTTGTGCAAATCCTAAAGTGCGGATAATGTTCTTGACTGATGAATTTGAAGATTTTCTGTCAAACCTGTCAGGACGAGCCAATAGGAATATTAAAGAGTAACAGGCACCCCCCGAATATAACAGCATTTTACAGCTGTGCTGTAGGTGTGCTAGCTCTAAAAATTGGTGTGCTAGGTTGTGCTAGGTGCCCTTTATTTGTGCTAGCGTTTTGGCAAAAAAATTTTAACCGGGGTGGGCCAGCTTAACGGAGACTACTAAACAATAACTTTCTTCTGAAAAAAATTATATTTTTCAGAACAACTTAAATATAAAATATTTACGTACTTTCTTGAGTATTTCTATCGTTTTCAATCGCTTATTTAAAAAACAAAAATAGAATGACCAAAAAGGGCCTACTACTGGCGCAATCACCCTAACCTTTGTTGGAAAACATGGTTTAATATCAACACCCTACGTACTAGCGTAAAAGTTAATAGTAAAGTAATACATATTACAAACTTAACAAAAAGAACATGACCGCAGAAGAAATCGACCCCGAGTCTCTTAGGTTACAATCCAGAGGTATTCTAACAACGAGGCCAAATAAGATGCGCTAACATTTGTAGAACAGGTTGATATTTCTATTTCGTCAAATAATACTATAATAATATGTAGCAACATGCGAGGATGCTATAACTCGTTAGTTAAAAATAATTTATTATATCTATTAAAATAAATCTCATGAGATCCAATACCAGGTATGGCATACTGTTGGATTTATATTTAACAGATTCTTAGCTGCCCCAAAAATACGCTTAACATAAACAATCCGTTACATATTATTATTACCTGCTATGTATAAAAATTAACGTGAAACAATAAATAGCCTAAAAAGCATAAATATCAAAAAAAGTCGTTTTAGCAACCCGTCTACTGAAACGCTACGTAACAGTTCTTTTTACGCTCTCGGATTTATTTTATTGAACCTTTCCACCTCTACACCTTTATTTTAGATCTAACAGTTGAAAACAAAACGAATAGTTATATAGGTACGCCTTCTATAATAAATGCAGATATTCTGTTATCGTCACCGACAATACAAAAAAAAAACATAAAATATTGCCTAAAATCCCAACCCAAAATTACTTCTAGTTCAACCTAACTATCCTTTTTCCCAGTGTATTATAAAGTATGTCTCGTCATCGCTTATTTCATGTCGGCCGCCAATAAATAAAGCTTTGCATAGGCAAATTCAATTACATTTTAACCTTAGTTACCTGAAGCATGCTCTGCGCGTTACACGATAACGGACTTACTACGAAATTGTAATGTCTCAATTTTTAGAATAGTAAATATAAGACATGGAAGTTGTACGGTACATAGCGATTTTTTTGAAAAAACAAATATTAGCAACGATATTAACCCTCGAACAATGGCTAAAAATACCTACCTTGAGTGACAATTTTTTAATAAATTTTATCATTTTTTCAAAAAATCGCTATGTACCTTACAAATATAAACTTTTCTTTACTAAAATTTAATTTGTCCCGACATGTATTTCAAATAGCCTTTTCAGGATATTACATTAACAAAACGGTGTTAATCATCCTATAAATTTACGCATTGTCTCCCCTTAAATGACGAGTGTTACTAGTTTAAGATATTTTAAAGCGAACATTGCTTTCCGCAATAAATAAAATTGGGAAGTGCATGCAGGGCCGTAGCTAGGCGTTACCCGTGGGGGGGGGGGGGGGTTTAGGTAAGAAAATTCTGGCAATTTATTAGAATTATTATTAAAATTTACGGTGGTTAAGAAGGTAGAACTGAACATTCGTTGTTATAGGGGGGGGGGGCGGGGTTTGAACCCCCTAAACCCCCCCCTTATCTACGGCCCTGAGTGCATGAGTGCATGACGCTTTTAAACATTTTATTTAAATCAAACATTTAACCTACTGTATTGAATTAGAGCTTTTAAAACTGTTAATTTGATTTCTTAATATTAGAGCATCTTTTCAATATACCGGGTGTTGCATCGTCGAGCGGGACATAGGAAATCCCATGTAATTTTAAATGGGGTCAATTATTGGCTTCCCTAATTATTTTAGAGAAAAATTCTATTTAGGTTTATTAAAGAGCACTAAAACCCACATTCAAAAGAATAACTTTAGATATTTTTGATGAGCCCGTTTACGGGTTATCGCCGATTTCTTTTTAACTATTTCTCCTTTTTATGGCCCCGTATTTGCGGGCACCAGTTAAGGTAAAAGATGACTGTCAAATAAAGTTGTCATTTTGAAATGTGTGCTTTATTGTTATAAAAACTCGTACATCGAAAATATTAGCCATGAATTACACTTCCGAAGAAAAAATATTGATGATTAAATGGTATTATCAAGGAAATAGTTATCAAAATGTGTCAGACATGCTTGCTGCTCTATATCCGAATAGACCGATACCTGCAAAATCTACAGTCGAAAGGACTATCAAGAAATTTGAGACAAAAGGCACTGTAATAAATAACTGCAGATGTGAAGAAAGGCAGGAACAAAGAAGAGATGCAAGAAATAATAGGGACTTGCAAGTTTTATTGTGCGTGGAAGAAAATGATGGGAAGATCAGCACAAGGAAACTTGAGGATGACATAGGATTAGATCACACCACAGCGTTACGAGCTTTGAAACGACATAAATATTATTCATACAAATATGAAAAGCACCAAGAGCTAAGAGATAGGGACGAAATACGACGACAGGAGTTTTGTTTTGGTATGATGGAAAGAGCAAACATGGATAGGGAATTTTTAAAAAACATTTGTTTCACTGACGAATGCACATTTACCTTAAACAATGAACCCAATGTTCAAAATTATCGATATTGGAGCAAAGAAAACCAACACAGGTTTGTGGAAACAAGGACGCAATATCCACAAAAAGTTAATGTATGGGCTGGGATTTTCGGAGAAAATATTATCGGGCCATTATTTCTTACACGAAATTTAAAAGCAGAATATTTTTTGGAACTACTTGAAGATCATATTTTACCTACTTTACATGATGCCGCCAGGGAAAATCAGGAAGTTTGGTACCAAATGGATGGCTGCCCGGCACATAGTACCCTGGCTGTCCGGGAATATTTAAACCGTGCTTTTAATGGAAATGTTATTGGCTTAAATCATACAGTAAATTGGCCAGCCAGGTCTCCTGATTTATCGCCAAATGATTTCTTTCTCTGGGGCCATTTAAAAAACAGGATATACAAAGATAAAAAATACCCAAATCTAGACGAGTTAAAAAATGCTATTTTTGCCGAATGCAATAGAATTTCAGTTTACCAACTAGCGAATGTAAGAAGAGAATTTTATGATCGCCTCGGTTATTGTCTAGCAGTCAATGGAGGAATATTTGAACATCTTCTTAAATCCTAAAGTTCTAACAATTTAATAGTACCTACCTATTAATTAGTAAAATATTGAAACATGTAAAATGTCATAATTAACCTTGTAATTGGATACTTTATTTTAGTTTTATTCAGATTAATTTGTACTCATAAATACACCTTTAATATTTTCGATGTACGAGTTTTTATAACAATAAATCACACATTTCAAAATGACAACTTTATTTGACAGTCATCTTTTACCTTGACTGGTGCCCGCAAATACGGGGCCATAAAAAGGAGAAATAGTTAAAAAGAAATCGGCGATAACCTGTAAACGGGCTCATCAAAAATATCTTAAGTTATTCTTTTGAATGTGGGTTTTAGTGCTCTTTAATAAACCTAAATAGAATTTTTCTCTAAAATAATTAGGGAAGCCAATAATTGACCCCATTTAAAATTACATGGGATTTCCTATGTCCCGCTCGACGATGCAACACCCGGTATAACATTTTTGAATCAATTTTAAATTGAAAATAAACTATCTATATCTATTTTCTTTTAGTTTTTAAGTACAAGACCCAATAAAATGAAATTCACATACCCACGCAGCACACTTCGTTTCAGAAATATCTCTGATATATTTCGAATGTCTCAAAAACTTAACCTTTTATATCAATGTTTCTGAAATATTTCAGATTCATTCTACCCAAAATGACAGTTGAATCCTGCCTTAACATTTGACGGACCAGATGCAGAAAAACCAGCTTCTTTCCCTTACTGGTTCCCCTTATTTTATGTTTTGTTTTTTTATTGTTCAATTAACAAAAATTATTATTAGGCATTGTTATTTGTGGGTGAACTGTGCTACTACCATAGAGAAAGAATATTTTATATTGTCTCTGGCTACTACCGAATAATTATATTATGGTTAATAAAACTGAGGTGAATCGCTATTTTAATATTAGGTATAGGTATAATTTTAGGTTAGGTTCATTTTATTATTTTCCCCACTTTAGTTTATTTATTAAACTTGAGTTGTTAGGTACTGTTGTGGATTAGAATACTGAACAGTAGAGGAACAAAACTAGGGGTACAGAAAGTTGTTGCACTGTGGCTATCGTATTGCAAACTTCGTTTGTCCCGTGAATTGTAAGAACTTTGAATAGATACCTAATAATTTGATAACAAAGTTTGGCTAAACTTTCTAGTCTTTATAATGGAATATGTAGTTCTAATAGTGTTCACGTATCAAACATTGATATACGCAGCGTCCTTGATATATTAGAGGTTGGTACTTTTCTACCAGGGAACTTCATAATATTTAGGTCGATTTGTAAAATTTTTCGCCATCGCTCCTGCTTGTTGTCACCGTTCCTGCTCGTCGCCACCGTTCTTGGGGTATTTATAAAACAGGAACTGCACCGTTGTAAATTCGCGAGAGCAGTAACATATTTTGAGGTTAGAACATTAAGTTTTTTTGAAAAAGTGGATAATGTGACCAGTATTTAATATTAATAAACTATGAGATAAGTTAAGCCCTTGTGTATTGTATTATTTATAAATGCTGAAATCGTAGGAATATGGAAAATATTTCTATATGTTTTTTATCAAATGTCTTAAGTTTCTTTCTTCCCATTGGCTAAAGCACGAACGACGAACAGCATAAGGTGAGCGAGATAAAAATTGGTTATGTTGGAACTACGGAGCGGTTGCGGCTTTTATAAATGCATACATTACTCCCCTTTAGGTTAAGTTGCGATGGAAACGGTAGAGACGAGCGGGAGCGGTGACGAAAAGTTTTATAAATGCACCTTTATACCCACATAATATTGTTATGATTTATATTTAAAATTATTAATTTTTAAATTTCTACTTATATAGCCCCATAGAAAGAAGAATTTCTGAGATAAATAAGAATCCTATTTTGTATTCATATTTATTACTTTATATAGTTGATATTGTGGTATTTATGTAGGTTCGCTCCATTTATTCAAATATAATTACGCGCCTTACGCCATGCGCCCTCTGCTGACGGCCAGGGGAAGCAAAGTGACGTGACGTTTAGCGAGAGAGATTTAGAGGTTAAGTTAGATTCTATGGAAGCGAAGAGAATAGGTGGTTGTTTCAGTTATGTTTTGTTTACTGTGAAAAAATTAGAAAAAGTAAAGAAATATTAATGTATTTTATTTGGGTTTGTCCCCGGACAACCAGTACTACAGTTTATCAGAAGTGGGATTTGAACAAAAGACAGATGATTACAGATTTGTAAGTACAGTTTCGTTATGGCACATGCAGAAAATAATAATTTAAGAGATTTCTCACGTACGACAAATGGGGATGAGTTTGAAAGGTTTTATGAGGCCCGTATGTCCGGTCTTGATGCTAACAGACCAGCAATTGATGGGGTGCACCAACCCGAAACATGTCTTCGGTCTCAGAGACAAAATGAGGCCAGAGACTCCGAGCAAAGAACATCATCCAACCCACCAGTGGACGTAAATATGTTTTTTGCGTCAATGAATAGTTTAATGCAACAGAATGTAGCTGTCATGTAAATACTAGCGTCGCAAAGAAACGATCAGCGAAGTTATACCGTTATGCCTGACTTCTCCAAGAGCATTCCAACTTTTAGTGGAGACAATTTATCCCAAAGCAGACTGTGGATAGAGGGTATTGAAAGTAGTGCCACTTTGCACAATTGGCAACCTGAATTTAAACTAGAAATTGCTAGAACTCGACTTATTGGTGCAGCAGCTAGCTGGTACAATGCTCGACGAATGGTTTTATTAACATGGGACCAATTTAGAAGGAACTTTTGCAACACGTTTGTGCATGAGAAAAACCTAACATATTTATGGAAATCTATGACGTCTAGAATGCAAGGCCCCAAAGAAGACTTGAGTTGGTATTTTCATGAAAAAGTTAGATTGTGTAAAGACTTGGGGTTATCTTCTGATGAACAAAAGGAACAAATTGCAATTGGCTTGACATCCAGTGAGTTAGCAACAATGATTATTACCAAAACACATAGTGACACAGATGACCTCTATCGTGACCTTCTAGCCTATGATAGGATTAATTATGAACGAAGACAAAGACATTTTACTGATCAAGGAAGACCTAATCGTGGGCGAATGACAAGTACAGGACACTTGCCATCTCAAAATGCGCCAGCGCCAAGTTTGCCATTTAGGAATGCTGGTACACAAGTTCAAGACCTGTGCCAAAATGTTTTAATTGTTTAGAGGGAGGACATATTGCCACAAGTTACCCGAAACCAAAGAGAGAGAGAGGATCATGTTTTTTATGTGGGTCAATGCAGCACCAGCAAAGATCTTATCCAACCAAAGCAATGACGCCACCATTTAGAAGAGAAAACAGTGATAAGACTACCAATCTGGTCGAGCCCCAAAATACTACAGCTCCTTCATATCGAGTAGAGATTGATGTGAACATAGATGGAAAACAGCTAAGTATTTCGCCTATTTTAGATACTGGTAGTGCTATATCTTTAATAATTTCATCTCCTATACCTTCACATTTAATTGAAAAAGATTTATGCCCTAAGGCCTTTCAGGGAATCAACAATTCTGTTTTGAATAGTATTGGCATTTTTAAAACGAATTTGTTTCTTAATGCTTTGAGGTTAGAGATAGATTTTTATGTTGTGCCTGATAGTACAATAAAATATGCTTGTTTATTAGGTAGGGATTTTATAGTGCAGAATAACCTCTCTATCACTTTTGATGAACAAGTGGTAATATCTAAAAAGCTTCAGAGTAGTTTAGAGTCAGAAAACGATATTTTTCTTATTGATCTACCATCTCAACCTTTGAATGACTTTGAGTTAAATATCAATCCTGATCTGGAACCTCGGTTAAGAGGGAAATTTATGGAGGGTTTTGAAAATAACTATCTAAATGCTGTTAAGCCTGCAGCACCAGAAACACAATTTGAGATGTCTATTAGAGTGAAACCAAATCATAATCCATTCTTTTTCAGACCAAGACGACTATCATTTTATGAAAAAAATGAGGTTAGTAATATTGTACACGAACTATTAGATAAAGGTATTATTCGTAAAAGTAGTTCGGAATATAGTTATCCAATCGTACTTGTACCTAGGAAGCCTGCAGGGCTGAGAATGTGCGTTGATTACCGCAAATTAAATAATATTGTTAGTCGGGATAATTGGCCCCTTCCGTTAATTGACGATCAAATTGAGTTTTTGCGAAATAAAAAGTTTTTTACTCAGCTTGATTTAAAAGATGCGTTTCATCACGTTACTATTAGCGAGGATTCGATAAGTTATACTAGCTTTGTTACTCATAATTGTCAGTATAAATATTTGAAGATGCCTTTTGGGCTCAAGAATAGTCCTGCAAATTTTAGCCGCTATATTCACCTAATTTTCAAAGATCTTATTGAACAAAATAAGCTGTGTATTTATGCTAATGATATTTGTGTACCTACTAACACGTTTGAAGAAAATTTAATTATTGTAAATGAAGTTTTTACTTTATTAGTCAAGAATCATTTAGAGTTAAACTTGGCAAAATTTTCATTTTTTAAGGAAAGTATTTAGTTTTTAGGATACACGATAACTGAAAATTGTATTTCTCCGGCAAGTCATAATATCGAGGCAATTCAGTCATACCCAGTTCCAAAAAACTTTAAAGACATTCAAAGTTTTATAGGTCTGACATCTTATTTTCGACGTTTTATAAAAGATTATGCTATTCTTTCAAAACCATTGTATGATTTGCTAAAAAAAAAGTGCTGTATTCAAATTTGGGGAGGAGGAGTTTAAATCTTTTGATACTTTAAAGTCTTTGCTTATTGAAGCACCGGTTTTAGCTATTTATGACCCAAAAGCAGAAACCCAATTACACTGTGATAGTTCTTCACACGCCTTTGGTGGTATTTTAATTCAGAAACAGAGCGATCGTAAGTTTCACCCAGTTTTTTATTTTTCAAAAAGAACTACTCCTGCTGAGAGTAAACTTCACAGTTTTGAGCCAGAAATGCTAGGAATTATTAATGCTTTAAAAAGATTTAGAATCTATTTACAGGGAATAGAGTTTAAGATTATTACTGACTGTAACAGTGTGAAGTAAGCTTTACAGAAAAAAAGATATAAACCCAAGAATTTTGCGTTGGTCATTAGAACTACAAAATTATTGTTATACTATGGAGCATCGTCCAAATTATCAAATGAGTCATGCTGATAGTCTAAGTAGGTACTCGGTTTTGATTTTAGAAGATAACACTTTAGAACGAAACTTATTGTTCGTGAGGGAATAAGCAGCTAAAAATATTGTTAGGTCTCAGGAGTATAACAAGAAATATTATGATAAAAAGCATAAGCCTTCTCACCAGTATAATGTCGGTGATTATGTCATGATCATCAATACGGATGTATCAGCTGGAAATAATAAAAAGTTAATTCCAAAATATTGAGGTCCATACGTTGTAAAAGCTGTGTTGGATAATGATAGGTATGTAATAGGGGATATTGATGGGTTTTAAGTTACCCAAATACCTTATGAGGGGGTAGCAGCTCCTTCAAGAATCAAACCTTGGATGGAAGACTAGATTATGATTTGGAGTAGGTACCTACTTATTTTATTCTATTTTAGTACTTACCCAATTGCGACAATTATTATATCCTATTTTAGCTTATGAAACTTTTTATGTATTATGTGTTATGGAACCTATGTACTGTTTATGAAACCTTATGACTTTATTATGTACTTGATTATGTTAAGTAAGCTACGAATTATTGGGCGTTTATGTAAGCCAGTTAAGGGTTAGTTAAGTTTGTGTCAAATATTTTGTACTTATTTATGTTTACCTGATTGATGTCAATCAGATTTATCAGGATAGGCCGAACTGTAGTATTTATGTATGTTCGCGCCATTTATTCAAATGTAATTACGCGCCTTACGCCATGCGCCCTCTGCTGACAGCCAGGGGAAGCAAAGTGATGTGACGTTTAGCGAGAGAGATTTAGAGGTTAAGTTAGATTCTATAAAAGCGAAGAGAAAAGGTGGTTGTTTGAGCTATGTTTTGTTTACTGTGGAAAAATTAGAAAAAGTAAAGAAATATTAATGTATTTTATTTGGGGTTTGTCCCCGGACAACCAGTACTACAATATGTTTTTTAATAAATATTTTCTTGACATTGAATAATATATTATTTCATTTTATATTATATTTCTGAAAAGTATTTGACTCTAATTTGAAATATTTCAGAAATGCAATTTATGTAAGGTTTCAGAAACATAAAATGAAATATTTCTAAAACAAGATTGCGCTGTGTGTGTATTTATAGTTATTTTTAAGGCCCCTACAACTTTCGAGGGTACGTTGTCTATATTTGCAGTAAACGTACCCTCTCTCACAATAGAATTTTAAGCCATATGCTTACCCAATAATCTCGCAAATAAAACTATTGTACTACCATGTTCTAATTCCTATGTGGTTACCTACCTACCTATAAAGGTTGTTAATGAAAGTCACGGTATGTAATGGAGCCCGGAGACGGATTGGCCGCTTCCGAGCCCTGGACTTGTAAGGGGTTTTTTAGGCAGAAACATTTTTGACCTTGTGAAGCCCAAGACGAAATCTTAAGGATGTTAAGGAGCCCACTTGTATAAAAATATATATCGCTAAATCGTAGTGAAACCCAGCGGTGTTGCCACTTCCAATCATAGCAGTTAAGACTGTAATCTATTTTTAGATTCAAGGTTAAACATTAAGCTTTAAATAATGTTATTATTCTTTAAGTTTGGTTCATTTATTGTCGGGCTTCTTATAGTACTGTTTGTGCATTGTTTATATTTTATTTCATTTTAGCAGTTTCAGACATCTACTTTGACAATAAAGTAGCACGTTTATGGTAGCGCTTGTAGAGGTGGATATATGCAGATTAATTACAAAAAATGAAATTAAATTAAATTAAGATTAACGATGAACATACAGGGTGACAATTTTAATATTTTCTACGCTAAGCAAGATAGCAAAAAACCAAACAATATCGTTTCTATAAAAATTCGGGGAAATAAAAAATTAGGCATTCTGCGTACTTACCACCCTCTCTCCGCCCCCCCCCCCTTAAGCACTACCCTCATCTACTTTGAATAGCACCACTACCCCACTTGGAACACCTCTCAGGACAGCTTATCAAAAGTGCTTTTTAGCGATTCCAAAATTAAAAATATTTAATTAAACAGAATCTTTAACTATTGTAAAAAATGGCATTTGTGCATACACTAATTGAAGGATTATGGTTCTAGCACACATTTTTAATACATTTTAGGAAATAAAGATACAAAGCAAGTCATAACATTTTAAGTGCACCTGATTTAGTTATCGGACATGCACCAACTCTTGTCAGTATTTCTAATTCGGTTGTGCGACTAATAAAAAATTCCCCACTTGTTGTACACACTTAATGCCTATTCAAGTTGGCGAAATAATGAAAAATTTGTATTTCAAACTTTACGAAAAAAAGATATTCTTTATAAAAATATGGACTATTCAAACTTGACGTAGCAAAAAATACAAGAAATTTTATAGGTTGCGACTACTTCCGGAGGTATCCGAAAAATCTATAATCGTTTTTATTTTTTACGACCTTCAATGTTACTAATTATTTTGGAAAACCAAGATATTAAGATGTGCTCTTCAAGAAAATAATTTTATTTGTCAGATACGACGTTTCGTTTTTGAGATAGAACTATCAACTCGTGTAACAGCAGAGAATATTTTATTTTATTTCATCTATATTTTAAAAAAAGCTTGGTTTGCTGTAAACAACTTTCCCAGGGAATACGTAAACAAGTGGCCCGTAATTGAAGGAAGGTTTTATTAACTTTTGAAAGATTAAATATTAAAGTAAAGTACCGAACGTTCTTTCAGTAATAAATATAAACTTCTTTTTAAGGCGAAAATTCATTTATCACGGTACTTCCTGAGTACAGTCAATACTCATAAAATATCTTTAGGGGTTGTCACGTTTTGTATTCAAAGAAAAAAAATCTTCTCTATAGACACTTAAAAACCTAAAATATCTTGAAGAATAATGTCTCTTTGCTAAAGAAATACCCGTCTATACAAGGGTAGTTACAGACGGACAACACATGTTTTCCTATCACAAGCAACGTTTTTCGAAAACAAAGAATGCGCGGGAATTGAATCATATAGTATAGAATTAAAAGGAAAAATAGATACAAGTTGCGCCTTGAAGACGGAAACCGGTATCTGCCCTATACACGTTGTACAAAAGTTCTAGATATGTTTATTTTCCTACGTAACACCTGAATCAAACAGGAAACCAGACAAAAACGACCTTGTAGGTTTTTTTAACATGTCTAGCTCTTTTTAGATATAATTAGATTAGGACTGTGTTGTTTTATATAAATTTTAGGTTTAAGTCAATTTTTTATGAGAGGAAATCAATATTTTCAATTATATACTTTTCGTGGATTAGGTGAGCCATATATCGGCAAACAGCCTAAATATAAAGGGGATGATCAAGGAGGGATAAAATACAATTAAACTGGCCATTGGTCAAAAGTACCATCAGTACGAGACGCGGGAACGACCATTACTTGTTTTGGGAGTTTTAATTGGCTTAGAGTTGAAAGGGCGAGATTTTGGAAGACAAGGGGGTGTATACTATAGGTTACAAGTTCTTTGCTAGAACGCAGTAAAATCAGTTCCGAAATTTGTACCGAGCTTTCTGGTCGAATTATGAATTCTTGTGTGAAGTGATCCTTCTGTAATTTTATAAAGTTCAATTTAATTTCTTATCGTTTAATAAAGTGTTTTGGGGTAAGATCTGTTCCATCTGGTAGAACACTCTGTTCTATTTCTTTATTCTCTTTGCATTCATAATTAATTTTCATTAATTATTCTTTATTTTTATTGGGGATTTTACATTCAAAATTAATTGTTATTAATTTATTATCTTTTATTTTGGGGATTATCAGTAGACGCATGTCGATTATTCAGTTTGAATACTGAATAACTATCTATTTGGGCTTTACTTTTAAAACCTCTCTTCTCACTAGATGTAAATACTACTTTGTAAATATCATTAAGGCTTTTTTCTGTAAAATAGCACTTTCTTTTCTTTGTTAATTAAATTTTAAGTGTTTTGAAAAAGTAGTTGTTTTATTTGGCTAATAAGAATTCTTGACCAAACTACTTAGATATAAGGTTCACTTAACGAGGATTCTGCGGTTCGCGGCAGTCTTGCGGACGCGGGTTATACTATACGTGTGCCTGCTGACCAGCTGACCAGAGGAGTAAGGGATCCTTCCCCAGCTACAACTGACTGTTAGCTTCAGACAAGGTCCAGGTTGGTAAGTGCATTTGAATAGGTACTGACAATATTAATTAATGGCTACATCCGACGATATCAGAACTTCAAGATACTGCTAGAGACCGTCTGATCTTCCAGATTCTTCAAGAGTGCTTTTGCCCCGATTCAGATTATAGGATAGATAGGGATACGTCTCCAATAAACTGTGCGGAATGTTACTGGCTTGGTCTCCACGCTACCACGTTCTCTAGACCAAGTCTATCACCACCACGTCATTCTGTCACATAAAAATTGGTTGGCAGCTTAGTGGATTTGTTTTTAATTGATCGCATTAGGAAACTTATTTCAACACTTTTTAATTTTATTTTTCTTTTCTTGTGCGTATAAAATTCAAATTAAAGAACTCATGTATAGATGTTATATTCTGTCTATTCTATATTAAATCAGTAATTTGGCAGTAGATATTCACTTGCCCTATAAGCGAAAAGCGTTTCCAGACATAAAAAGAAATTAGGGATTTTATTTAATTTTCTTTTGTTGTCGTGGTACCTACTGTTATAGGCACGCGTTATATGTTCTATTATTAGGGATTTTCAGGTTAGCGGTAAAAGCACAAAGAACAAGACATCACAGAAGAATTGATTGCATGATAAATACTAAAACAAGTGACATAGGTTGTGTTTGTTTATTTTTGTGATTCATATACGGATTTTTTGTGTTTGGAGGAAAATGATTCCTCAGACACAAACTCAATGACGAAGTTTTTTTTAAAGTAAAGAGATAATTTGGATTAATGATACACAACATCTGTCATCTTTTAGCGTAGCTAGGATACTAATTTCGGAGCTCCTTTGGCATGTAAAGTGCAAAATACATGTCATGGTATTTACTAAGTATATAGAGTTTAAATGGGATACAGAAATTTATTTGTTTTCGAAGGTAAAATATCGAATTGGTGAATATTTATAAATATTTTTGGCGAGATAATTTAATTGGAGATATACCTCTCCGGATATCTATATTTTAACAATAAAACTTTGATTTCAGCTTGTTATTGTTATTCGAATTGACACTCACATAGGTATGGCCTGCGGAAGTAACCTAAACTTCACCACGGAATTTCATACGAGGCAAATGCTGCGATGCACGGGGATTGATCTTTTGTTTAACCGACTTGTTTAATTTCAGCCAACATATGTGTCTTCTGCTTATGATTAAGGAAAGGTTTCGAAACCTTTTGAAATTCATAACCAGTAGCGGTCGTCGAAGCTGAAGAGTAATATTTCGTTTTTTGTTATGTTTTTTTTGTTGATTCCTATTTTTGCATGTGCGATCCTTGTTGCAATTATTTACATATACGGTATTGATGTATTATCCTTATATTTTTTCTGTTGAAATCTGATGAATATTTTGATTGTTTACTTGATTAATATCTATTATTATTTTATTTGAAATAGGAACGTGAGTTGCATGATGCATGCCATATAATGCGTTATTAGTTAGGTCAAATTAACTTTTAATAAAGCGACAAACTGTATCTCCATTTAAACGAAAAATAAATTGCACAAAGAAACGTTAACAATGCAAAGCGTGTACTAGACTACGGAATTCAGGGTGTAAGGGTATCTACATAATTTTGGTTAAAGAGCTACCTGGTCAGAGGTAATAACAATGGGATAACTATTGACTGTTGACTTATGCAAACCGACTATTGTCCATACGCGACAACTCTCTTCGCATTAATAAGAGTATTATTTTTGGTAATGTGTTATTAATAGGGTTATTGTATTAAATTGTATTGCATATGAAGGCATAAGCTAATCCTATATTGATATTACAGAAATAAAGGTTAATTATAAAGGTTATTAACACATGTCATAAAGTTTCGGTGAACTCTTATAGCAACGAGTTTAAGTGCTTGAGAGCATTTGAAGGATAAGGAGGTGTCGATATATTGTGGATTGGATATTGCGTAAGGAGAAGTATAGGAACTTGCGGTTAAAGGAAGTTATATTCATTAAGGCAGAGATTTATCTAGGGTAAGACACGAAGAAAAATGAGTCCAACTACAGACTCTCATGCCACTGGTAGTCAAGGCCAAAAGGAAGCTACTCATCCTGAAGTAGAAGCGCTGCAAAAACAAATAGCAGATTTGCAGTTAAAAATGGCAGAACAAATGCAGCAGCTGAAAGAGGCTCACAGTCACAACAAACAGGCTGAGATCGACGATGAGTCAGAGGCCGAATCATGTGTAGATGACCCAAGGACCATAAATCTAAGTGATCTTAGAACAATTCGCCAGCTACTACGTGCTGAAAAGGACGAATTAGAATCGATCGACCCATATACAGGGGGAAAAGACTACGAAGCGTTCATCGAAGCACTAATCGCGGCAGCGAAACAGAACAACTGGAAAGAGGAAGAAACTCTTAAGATCATGATTAGGAAATTAAAGGACAGAGCAAAGGAGGAGTTCTATGCTTTAAGACAGACAGAGAGGCCCAAGACAGTGGATGAGATGAGAACATGGTTAAGGAGAGTATTTGGCACGAAAGTATCTCAACTGGATGGGCGACAGGAATTGGCACGTTGTGTCAAGAAACCAGATGAAAGTTTGGGAGCATATGCTCAGCGATTGCGAAAATTGACATTGATTGCGTTTCCAGAGGAAAATGCTAGTATAGCCCAGATCACATATAGGAACAAAGTACTTGTGGAACAGTTTATCCAAGGAATTGACATCCGCTTAGCCAATAAGATTATTGAAAAGGGCGATTTTTATACCATTGGCGAAGTACTTGAAGTTGCAGAAAGATACGAGTCGACCATCTCCAGACAACTACCCCGAAATCTGTATGAGGAACGATACTCCTCATCCATACGATTTGTAGAAGGGAATACTGGAGCTGTAAGAAAAAATGTTGAGCCCAAGAACGGAAGATTCAACTCCAAAGACAGACCCTTCGGAATGCAGCAGAAGGAAAATAACGAGGACGTATCAAGAGATACATATTCTCACGAGGGGTCAAAAACTTTGAAAAACACTAACAGTGCTAATCGATATCGTCGCCCCAGAGCAACACTAGGACATGCATAAAAAAGTGGGTTTTCAGGTTATCTGCTTATACCCATCAGAAAGAGTGGTTTTAGTTAATGCAACACCAAGATATCTTGTAAAAATTTACCTTAATTTAATAAACAACATAACCTTCAGTTACATAGGTTTTAAAATTAATTCTTACTTAGTGCAACTCTAGGTTAAGTTAGTATATCCTACTGTTGTACTAAACTGTTGCTGGACCAATTACCAAATTTATAGCACCGCGAGCAGGTCTTTTCTTGTCAGTGCCTTTAAAACCACTGGTCTGGATGCACGTGTTTGCAGTGTTTTTCGTCCATGTTGACTAATAATTAGTGATAAACAGGTAAAAATGAGTGTGAGTAACTTAAAAGCCGGGTTCAAGATGACAAGGACACAACATATATTACAATTGGCCAAGAAACATAAGGATTCTGAGAGTAATAAGGATAAAAACGGTAAGTAGAGCAAACTGAACAAAAGAATATACACAGTATTTTAAAAATCAATGCAAACAGTTTAACAAAAAATTCATAGAAGAAAATTGCTATAAATAATTTACCTTTTTTTTACAGTGGCGTCCGTGCCACACCTAATGATATGTTATTGAATATTCGAAAAAAAGGAATCATTCTTTGTATCATCAAAAAAGGTACAGCGTTAGGTGTCTAATTCATCCTATTACAAAACTATCTGTATTAATGAAGCAACTGTTTTGACATAACAAAAATCATGTATATTATAATGTAACATTTGTTTTTTTATTATTCAGATTTTGAAACATTATCAACTTATCAGTCTACGACTCCGGAACAACATTTTGGACAAAAGAATCAGTTTACAGCCCTGTGTGCCACTTTTTATTATAAGAGTAGGTAAGTTGAATGTTTTCAACTTTACTATTTTCAATATTATTGCCAAGAGTGGATACTGCTACATGTGGAATGAGGGCGAAGCAAAAAGGGGAACAAATGAAATAGCAACTTGTGTATTTGACTACATAAAGAAGTATGGTATAGGGAAACAGGTTATATTCTATAGTGATAATTGTTCCGCCCAGAACAAAAACAAATTTTTAGTCACTATGTATTTGTATGCCATAGAACACTTGGATGTAGAACAGATAACTCACAAGTATTTAATTGTTGGACACACTGAGAATGAGGGCGACTCTATGCATTCTTGCATAGAAAAAGAAAAGAGCAGGATTTTGAATAGCGGACCCATTTACGTTCCTAGTGAACTCATAACGATTGTGAAGTCTGCCAAGAAAACGGGCACACCTTATTTTGTCAATGACATGTCTACAGAAGATTTTATAGATTGGAAAAAGATAAATACAATGATAGGAAAAAACTTTAATATAAATGAAAATGGAGAAAAAATATCTTGGAACGAAATTAAAGTAATAATGATCAAGAAGACAGAATCTAACAAAATCTTTTACAAAACATCTTACAACGATAGGGAATACAATGTTATCGATATAAACAAAAAGAAGAGACGAACAAAATCAGCAGAAATATCTTTATTTCCTGCTTATATTGAAGCACCGACTATTCCACTGAATAAAAGGAATGACCTTATCAGTTTATGCAACGATAATTTAATTCCTAAAAAAACATCACCATTTTTTATGTCCCTTAAGGCATCTACCAATAACAATGCATGTGACAGTGAATCGGATTAAAGAACTTTTGTAATTTATGTAATAAATAATAATTTATTTAATAAAGCGTTACTTACCTTTTTTATTGTTAGTAGTTGTTTTTTATTTATGACTAAAATCTTGGAAATGTATACAAATAATTTGAAGCCTTCCTACTTTTGGAGTACCCTGTACGATTCATTAATTTTTTCTATTATAAACTTTACGTTATGTTATAATTTGGGTGCGTATTTTCAGAGGAACACTAAGACAAGTGACAGATATCCTAATTTTTTAAAGATATTCTCAGTGTAACAGTAAGACAAGTCTATTTTTTCTAAATTCTAAGCAGGTAATTTAATTTACAGTTACATCTTCTTAATTATCCTGAAATTCTGTACTTTAACCTCAAAAATTATTCAGAGACATGTACTACATATTTATTTTATTTCAGCATTGAATAATTGCCAAATTTTAAAATCAATTTTCTGACGAACAAAGATTTTTCACATGTCTTACTGTTGCTTTCAGGCGACGATATCCTCGACAAGGACTTAAATGTTTTAACTGTCAACAAGAAGGACATAAAAGTATAGGATGTTTGGCACCAAGGGCAGGTCCGAAATGTTTCACATGTGGTAAACTAGGACACTACAGCCAGAAGTGTTTTTTAAAGTCTACGATAGCCTCGAAAAAAACACCCAATTAAAAGCTGCAAACGAAGAATCAAGTAATATTGTCTTATCTATCAGCGGAGATCATTCAAAGTTTATTGTACTTAAGGTAAACAACAGCGAAAATCTGAGTTTTCTGATCGATAGTGGAGCCTCGGTGTCACTAATCAAAAATACCACTGTACAAAAACTAGGATTGTTCAAAGTCAAACCTTTGCGAGTTAACCTAACGGACATTTCAGGACAGAGATTAGCGAATTTTGGAACAACAGAAATCTCATTTCAACTGGAAAATTCTCAACAGGAAACAGACGCAATATGTAATTCTTTCGTTATTTGCGGGCAACACTTGAGTTTTCCCACAGACGGATTACTTGGCATTGACTTTCTGGAGAAATATAAACCTGTCATAAACTTTAACCTAGGGATAATGAATCTTTGTGCATATAACTTGATCTTGCAGAATGGCTATCTGGAACGACCCTACCGCGTTGTCAATCAAGATGACGATGTAAACGAACTAGCGCTTAACGTCAATATTATTGATAACTGTGTACATCGCGAAAAGGCCGGAAAAGGCAAATCCGAAGGTCAGACCTACAAGAATGGCACAAAAGCCAGTGGAAGTGAAGGGCTCACGTCAAGAGAGAAGACTGATCCAAGGGTAGTAGTAGGTAAGGTACCACCGTTCGGAATCGAAGTATGCAAGTCTAGTTCGATTAGTTCACCAACCGTTAAAAATCATACTGGATTTCCAGAGGACGTCAAAAATCTTATGGAAAGTCAGAAGATTTTCCAGTCAGACAATAAACCAGAAAAGGTGAAGGACAACAACTTGGCGAACAATAGTGATAACCTTCAACAGTCGAACACGAAGGGCTGGTCCCCTAGTAACAAGATGGTAAATAGTTTAAAACAACCTAATCTTGTCAGACTGCGTGACCGGTGATTCCAGCATTTCAAGGCTGCGATTATAGCGTTTCCGTGGACGCCCGGGTTCTTGCGGGCACTATGATCTGCGAGCCATTCAATCATACCGATGTCGGCATTTGTACGGCAACCAGTATTGTAGAGATTAAGAAACATGAAACTAACAAAAATAGGAATATCGTTGTCCGGATCCTGAATACGACTCCAATACCTCAGACCTATAAAAAGAACACCCCCCTTTTAAACTTGGTGAGCGTAGATAGGCTAGATAGGGATGAGACCGGTTCTCTCAATAATCCGGTGGTAATTAATGGAAGTCCAAAAAGTGGACATAGGATACATTTTGGTAATGTATTAGCCCATTTGCAAGATTCCGAGAAAAGGAAAATGTCGAAGGTTTATAAGGTTACAGCGACATTTTTGCAGGAGAGAATAAGCCATTAAAGGCAACAAAGTTAGTGACGCATAAAATCGACACTGGCGAACACGCACCAATCACAAGAGCACCTTATAGGATTCCTTATGCCCGGCGTGAGGAAATGAAAAACCAATTAAAGGAATGTACTCGAAGTCACTATAGAACGTACCAGATTGGTTATAATAATGTGTATACTTACTTTTGGTTTTTTAAATTTGACTTTTCTTGTATAGAGCAAAATTAATGTCTTGATGTTCTAGATTCCTAGAAGGAAATCCCCAACGACGAGTATGTATTATTGCCCTTGTAGTTACCATCATACGGACTGAAACGAAGGAGATGCGAGGGCTTATCACTCCATGGGTTCACCCACCGAGCGAGGATCCGAA
Source organism: Polydrusus tereticollis (assembly GCA_963920685.1). Classification (NCBI taxonomy): domain Eukaryota; kingdom Metazoa; phylum Arthropoda; class Insecta; order Coleoptera; family Curculionidae; genus Polydrusus; species Polydrusus tereticollis. The sequence continues at coordinate 50,342,965 of OY987335.1, read as the reverse complement.
GAAGAATAAATTATAGCGCATTTTGGGAACACCTAGCCGCCACGATGCAGCAGCAGGAATTGGACCAGTTCCCAGCAAACACAAATCCGGAAAAAGAGTACGAAATCACTCCGATTTCGTTGATATATGTCCTAAATGGGGTCGGTGCCAAAGCTAGTTTCCAGCTTTTACAGTGAAGACCCATGAAACGGCCGACGTCCCCATAGCCCTTTTGAGGAGCTGCCGACACAGGAAGAAATTTCACAGAAAGACAATAGGTAGCAGACAACACCCAGTACACGAGCTATCGCGGCTTGTCAGTCAGTCCATTAAACCCACCTCACCGGGATTTAATTGGACACCGACAGAGATACCAGCCACGTTCGTTCTAGAACTGACTGTCACTATATCAGTGTTCCAGAATGATAGCCGCAGGAAGACATCGCAACCACACTCCCGCACTATGTTCAACCAGGAACATTTCGGAAGGACGTATGTACAGTGATCCAAACTGTGCAAACAATATGGACCCAGAGACTACGAACGAATGGTATCACAAGCGCGAGGTGAGACCCGACTTAGACTATTGAACGCGGAAGAGTAAGGAACAGTTAGGACAGGGTGAAAGACGAAAAACACGAAAAATTTCGTAAGTGCGCGATCGCGAGTGAACAGACGGTGCGCGATCGTGAGTGAACAGGCGGTGCGCGATCGTGAGTGAACAGGAGTAACGAGACATCCCGTGAGTGAGTGCGTGATTGCGAGCTTCAGTGGAAACATGCGCGAATGACGACTTTTATTGTCACAAACTACGGACTGTATAGACCCCACAAATAGATTAAGTATAGGTTATGTTTGATTGTATTATGTGTTAGTATAGGGGATACGGTTCTTCTATTTTTCTTTTTTTGAAACATATGATTCAATCTAAGGGAGGGGTAATTTGTAACAGCAGAGAATATTTTATTTTATTTCATCTATATTTTAAAAAAAGCTTGGTTTGCTGTAAACAACTTTCCCAGGGAATACGTAAACATGTGGCCCGTAATTGAAGGAAGGTTTTATTAACTTTTGAAAGATTAAATATTAAAGTAAAGTACCAAACGTTCTTTCAGTAATAAATATAAACTTCTTTTTAAGACGAAAATTCATTTGTCACGGTACTTCCTGAGTACAGTCAATACTCATAAAATATCTTTAGGGGTTGTCACGTTTTGTATTCAAAGAAAAAAAAATCTTCTCTATAGACACTTAAAAACCTAAAATATCTTGAAGAATAATGTCTCTTTGTTAAAGAAATACCCGTCTATACAAGGGTAGTTACAGACGGACAACACATGTTTTCCTATCACAAGCAACGTTTTTCGAAAACAAAGAATGCGCGGGAATTGAATCATATAGTTTAGAATTAAAAGGAAAAATAGATACAAGTTGCGCCTTGAAGACGGAAACCGGTATCTGCCCTATACACGTTGTACAAAAGTTCTAGATATGTTTATTTTCCTACGTAACACCTGAATAAAACAGGAAATCAGCCAAAAACGACCTTCTAGGTTTTTTTTAACATGTCTAGCTCTTTTAAGATATAATTAGATTAGGACTGTGTTGTTTTATATAAATTTTAGGTTTAAGTCAATTTTTTATGAGAGGAAATCAATATTTTCAATTATATACTTTTTGTGGATTAGGTGAGCCATCTATCGGCAAACAGCCTAAATATAAAGGGGATGGTCAAGGAGGGTCAAAATGCAATTAAACTGGCCGTTGGTCAAAAGTACCATCAGTACGAGACGCGGGAACGACCATTACTTGTTTTGGGAGTTTTAATTGGCTTAGAGTTGAAAGGGCGAGATTTTGGAAGACAAGGGGGTGTATACTATAGGTTACAAGTTCTTTGCTAGAACGCAGTAAAATCAGTTCCGAAATTTGTACCGAGCTTTCTGGTCGAATTACGAATTCTTCTGTGAAGTGATCCTTCTGTAATTTTATAAAGTTCAATTTAATTTCTTATCGTTTAATAAAGTGTTTTGGGGTAAGATCTGTTCCATCTGGTAGAACACTCTGTTCTATTTCTTTATTCTCTTTGCATTCATAATTAATTTTCATTAATTATTCTTTATTTTTATTGGGGATTTTACATTCAAAATTAATTGTTATTAATTTATTATCTTTTATTTTGGGGATTATCAGTAGACGCATGTCGATTATTCAGTTTGAATACTGAATAACTATCTATTTGGGCTTTACTTTTAAAACCTCTCTTCTCACTAGATGTAAATACTACTTTGTAAATATCATTAAGGCTTTTTTCTGTAAAATAGCACTTTCTTTTCTTTGTTAATTAAATTTTAAGGGTTTTGAAAAAGTAGCTGTTTTATTTGGCTAATAAGAATTCTTGACCAAACTACTTAGATATAAGGTTCACTTAACGAGGATTCTGCGGTTCGCGGTAGTCTTGCGGACGCGGGTTATACTATACGTGTGCCTGCTGACCAGCTGACCAGAGGAGTAAGGGATCCTTCCCCAGCTACAACTGACTGTTAGCTTCAGACAAGGTCCAGGTTGGTAAGTGCATTTGAATAGGTACTAACAATATTAATTAATGGCTACATCCGACGATATCAGAACTTCAAGATACTGCTAGAGACCGTCTGATCTTCCAGATTCTTCAAGAGTGCTTTTGCCCCGATTCAGATTATAGGATAGATAGGGATACGTCTCCATTAAACCGTGCGGAATGTTACTGGCTTGGTCTCTACGCTACCACGTTCTCTAGACCAAGTCTATCACCACCACGTCATTCTGTCACACTCGCATCAACTTATTTTTTTGCCCACGGATCTGGATTTTTTTTTTTTCATTTTTGAGTATCTTTTGCCCTTCTTACACTAATGATGTATCGCACTTGTCCCTAATTTTTTTGCTGCAGGGGTTATTTCAAGTTTTTTAAAATTAAAAGAGTATAGTCTATCCCGTGTAAACAAGAATTAGGCCGGGCCGTCAATACGCGTACGTTTATATAATCCGGATTACGAATAGATAGAATCCGAACACGACACAAATTCAGAGCAAACCTCAGCTAGAATCGATATAGATGGTCTCCTTCAGAAATTCGCCCATCATCTAAGACTCGTAAACATAATATTGTCATGAAGATTCTCACACTGACCGCCAAAGCGCGAAGTTTGGATGACACAGCGGATCCTCTATCTGTTTGGTGTTTATTATTGAGTGAAAATATTTTACAGCACATTATGGAGTGGACTAATAAAAAACTTAATGCAATGCGTATGCGCTACAAAGTACAGAATAAAATCGATCTCAGAGACGTTGATATTATTGAACTAAAGGCATTTTCAGGTCTACTGATATATTCAGCGATATTTGATTCAAATCATGAGAATCTGGAGACTATATTCGCTACCTACTGATGGTACCGGAAAAGAAATATTTAGGTGCGTGATGAGCATAAAACGAATGTCAGTTTTATTATGTGCTCTACGGTTTGACAATCCTGAAAATCGGGAAGAGCGAAAGAAGAATGATCCAGCATCGGCAATTTCCTATGTATTCAATACATTTATACAAAATTGCCAAAGTGCTTATGGACTTGGTCAGTCTGCCACCATAGATGAAATGTTCGTAAATTTTAGGGCAAGATGTCTCTTTAAAATGTACATGCCAAATAAACCGGCGAAGCATGGCATTAAAGTACAATGCCTGACAGATACTAGAAATAGTTATTTATATAATGCTTACATTTACTGTGGCAGACACTCGACGGAACTGGACTCACTCATGAAGATAAAAAAAACTCTTGAAACCCACTCAAGCAGCATTACGTCTCGCTCAACCACTTTCCAATAGCAATAGAAATATCACGGCCGATAATTGGTATACTTCCATACAGCTAGTAGATATTTTGTTAAAAAATAAATTGACAATTTTCAACCTGACAAGAAAAAAGAAAAAGGATCTACAATTTATGGGTTTAGAGAAGAAAAAACTATAATATCTTATGTTGGGGCAAAAGGAAAGGCCACAATATTGGTATCCTCGATGCATGATAGGGCTGCTACTGACAATACAATAGAAAAACCCGAAATAACTTGCTATTATAACGGAAATAAGGGAGGAGTGGACAGTCTTGATAGGGAGTGCTATAAGAGTTCTTCGAGCCGCCGAACTCGTAAGTGGACAATGGCAGTTTTTTCCGTATTCTGGATATCTCCGTAGTAAATTCGTATATTCCACTCCAGTGTTACAAAAACAACCCACAAATTGAAAGAGAAAAGTTTCTTCGCTAAACAATTAGCTAAACAACTTGTGCAAGCACATATGGACAGGCGAATAATAAATGTGCATATACCACGAGAAATACGTCATAAGCCGTATCCTCGGCGTTACACGGAGGCAACGGCACACCCAAATAACCTTGTTCTAAAAAAACACAAAATATGTCATCTGTGTCCTTCTGTTAAACGTACAATGACAAAATATTTATGCATTGAGTGTCGAAAACCAGTATGCCTGCAATGCACAAAGCCAATTTGTGACAAGTGTATTGAGGAACAACAGTAAATTTTGAGAATTGCTAGAGATGTCCTAGGACATTATGTTCGGTGCTTTTTGACATTTTTAGCTTTAATTACTCCCACTCTTTATGGAAATTTTTATTTTTCGAATATTATAGATACGCAAAAAAAAATTTATTATTTTTGTTCTTATATTTTTCATTTTCTGCTTCTTTACCTATATTATTATTTTCTTTGCTTATAATTAGGTTTCATTTCATTTCTTCATTCCACTTATTTCAAAATTTCATTTTTAATAAAACATCCAACATTTTTAACACATTTGATTTATTTTCGCCAACTAAGAAAAAGTCATCTCTCAGACGATACCAGTAGGGTAACTTTGGGAGAAACTTTTTACCCCCTACTCCTTGACCTTGAATGACCTTGGTCGCAAACGTGTGCAGGTGTTCACTTGACCTTGAATGACCTTGACCGCAAACGTATGCAGGTGTTTATTTGACCTTGAATGACCTTGAATAACCCGAACGACCTTGACCTTGGATGACCTTGAGTTGAACTTGACCGTGACTAACCCGGATTTGACCTTGAACTTGACCTTGAGTAATCCGGCCTTGACCTTGAACTTGACCTTGAGTCCTATGCAGGTATTAATTTGTCCTCGAATGACCTTGACCGCAATTTGACCTTCAATGACCTTCGTCGCAAACGTATGCAGGTGTCCATTTGACCTTGTCTGACGTCCTTGAAAATGGATGTAATTGTGAAATCACCTTGACCTTGAGCATGCGTTGTTTCTGGTAATATTCTCCCTCCTATGACTTTGAAATTGAATATTATAAATATGGAGCTCTTTCGAAAAGAAGACCATAGTCCTACAGGCATTGCTTGCTGTTGCCTTGAAATAGAAGTATTGTGTTTGTGGTGTGTTTTGTGAAAGTTATTAAAGGTATTTTATTACATATTTCAATAATGAGTCTTTCACAGCAGCCTTTGGCTGAAATTAATAATATGATAAACAAGTATGTTAAATTTCTCGAGCAGCGAAAAATTTCAACACTAACAGTGGGAAAAATTTATATCATAAAACAGATAATATTTGTTTACGTTTTGGTAAAAGCATTGTTGTTACTTTATATGATTGATTGATTGATTACTCTTAAATAACTAGGTCGACACTTACGTCCTGACACCGCAGCCTTTTATACAGCGTATTGTATCCCCTAGTTATTCGTTACTAGCCCGCCCACGGTAATTTTACGTCTGGGTAATGTCAGCCAGACGGGACCTACTGTTTATCGTGGGATCCGAACCACGCGCAGTCGCTTTCCAACCAACCACCATCCTGATCCCCCCACAGAATCCCACTCCTACAACAGCCCGCCCACACAGCCCGCAACCGAGGCAAGTCTCGGGTTAAAGACCCGCTGCTATAGGAGCATGACCCTGCGGTTTAGATTCCGATAATCCGTTAGTCAGAAGTACCTGCACTCACACATACAACAACCAAACCCAGTACTTTTTTTATTTTGAGCGTACTGTAGCGGGATTCGAACCCGCTCGACTCGAGCAGCACGAAAGCAGGCTCACGCCGTTTCCGACGCTTTACCCACTTTGGCCACCGAGGCGGTCACTCTTTATTTGATACAACACATAATGTATTATTTGAAAGTTTCTTACCCAAGCGTGTTGCTGAAACATTATCAGAGGCAACTGTTGACATAATGAATAAATCAAGTGATAAATTTACCCTAACATATTTGGGGCAAAGCTCACATGTATTTTCTGGGGGTAATACTAGAGCATTATTAAATTTTGGGTGTTTAGAATAAACAATGTTGTGTAAAGAATATTTTAATATATAGTTTATCGTATTTTTAATTTTAATTGATAATGTAAGAAAAGTGTAATACCTAGTATCAGAAAACACAATCACAATCTCATTATTCTATTGTAGATGTGTGTTGCTGAAAAACAAGATACGTATATAAGTTGGTTAGCATGCAAATTAAGACGTATGGCTCAAGATATACTACAGTTTTCAATGTTTGATGGTTCCTGTTTGGATTCAACTGGCTGTCAGTACAGAAAGTATGTGCGTGATGCAATCAATTTTATGGCTGGGGCGCATCTATGTGGACAATATCTCTACGGATCCATAAACCTGAGTGAATTTTGTGCTGAAATGATTGATAATGATCTTGCCAAGTTTGTCATTCATATACCAGATCTACCAAGTGATTTGGTAACAAAATTTAATTTGGTTGATTATGTGGATCCCGACGATATTACTTATACCGTAAAAGATGGTGTAGTCATCCGCAGCGATGGTGCAAATGGTTGTGAAATAATGGACAAAGTAGAAGATCAAGAAAAGTAAAATTACTTATTGGAACAACTTTTATTTGTAAAAACACGTTCTGAACTGTATTTCCATAAACCAGTATAATATATAATATATATAAATGTATGTATGTATTATTATAAATAATGGTCATGTTTAAAAATAAATGTTATGGTTTAATATATATAAATAAAACCGATAGGAAATAAATTGTTTGTAGTAAAAGCATTGTTTTATTTTTCCCAACATAACAAACCCTATATAAGCGTCTGTAAGATGAAAACCTTATGAAGTTATATAAGTAGAAGGTAAAATAGCAAATTAGTTTAGTTTAAGTTGAGGATGAATCGAAGTAACAGCACAATTGATAAGTTTGGACGTAAGAAAACCAATGAAAAATGTCGGTTTTAACGTGGACCAGCAGAAAATGTATTCAGGCTTACTCTCGATGATCAGTATGATATGCAAGGAAAATCCCTAGAGAATGTTGCATCGCCTAAAAAACCAAATGATGCTGCTACTCAAGAATGTTCTCACTCAACTTGATCTCCTGCGTATACAACTAACTGCTGTAATTGTTAAGAAATTATCAGATCTGCGCATACAAGTTGCTGACGAAATTAGTAAGGATGTTATACAATTTTTTGAGCGAAAAATCATAGGATTGAATACAGATATTTCTCAGAGAATCGCTGTATTGAATGAAGAAATAAATCACTTAAAGGAGAAAGTACAGAAAACTAAAGAAAAAGTTGATCGAAATTTTCATCCAGAATTTACATTCGGAAAGTAGACAGAAGGTTTTATCATGATAAATAGAAGGAAATAGTAACACAATACTTTGGTAATTGTATTGTTATAGCAATTACCTAAGTTTAGTTCTTAAGGTCTTTATTGTAATGCTTTTATGATAATAAACCGATTTGATTGTTTATTTATCTTATTATTTAAACCAATCTGGGAAGGGAAATATTAAAATAAAAGATACATGTGCTAATTTTACAATAAGTGTTATCTATTGTCTGGAAAAATATTTTATAAACTACATTAAGTACTTAAACAATATCAGACTTATATATCCAAGAATTAAATTGATTAGGGAAACCCAACCATTTTACAAACAATTGATCGATGTGATTTTTCTGATGTCTTCTAAGAATTTTGGAACGCAGAATCTTTGAACGTCGACTACAACAAACTTCATCTCAGCGAAGCTTGGAGCAAACTAATTTTAAACTGAACTCTAGGAATATTTGAAGGGTATAGTAAAATTTACACCCCCACCCCTAAAATATGGTTATAAATACGTGTGCGCATATCAGAATGTATCATTTCTCATCCAACCATGGACGCTAGCAGACTGATGCTCTCGAGTACTAGAAAGCGGAAGATCGATGAGTACTGGCTGGCATCGGAAAAGAAATTTGAAAATAAGCCAGTAGCGGTGGTGAAACCTACCGTTCAAACACCACCACCTGTGGTAGTTGTGACTAACGACGACGACGACGAGGAAGAAAGGGTTGGAGCGCCCGAACCACCACGTCGGCTTCGTCGTGGTCGTCGAGCGGCACCGCGATCTGTTCAGGTCGCCAGAGGGGAACAGCCGAATTAGCTGGTTTCCCTAAACCAACAAAAAAACGGTCCTTTTCAGGGCCACACTTATACTTTTAGCGTAGTTAGTTAGTTAGTTAGGTAGAAGTCCCATTTTTGGGATGATACAATACCAACATGTGGTATTTGTTATCATCGCATAATAGAAAAACTTCAAGGGATTTTCTGCAGTACATAATTCATCGCATTTCTCTCAAATTAGTTAAAAATAAAAATCTTGTGTTTGATTGTGTTACTATTGGTAGAGACCGAGTAATGTTTATTATAAATGGCTATAAGGCACATCATTCAAATATTATTATCCCCCACCACAATGTTAGCATATAATACTAGTTCAGCTTCACAATTAATTCATATACATCTTGGACATGGCCCAAGAAAGACCTGCAAGCCGTGGCTCGTCGCTGTTTAGCGATGAGACTGAATATGTTCCTCGAACCCAAGAAGGACCTGCAAGCCGTGGCTCGTCGCTGTTTAGATGAGACTAAAATTGTTGATGTTAATCGACGCAACAGACCACCACCATCGAGGCGAGTTGCAAATGTTGAGTCCACTGGACCGGCGGACTCCACATCGGATGCGAGACCGGTAGAAGTCAGCGATGACTTTAGCGGTCCCGCGGATTCCACATCTTGGTGGGATTTTGAAGATGATATGGTCGCCGGTCCTGCGAACTCAACCACTCCGTAGAAGTCCTATTCTCTTTCCTATGCGACCGCCCGAACTCTGACCCACCCTAGCTTCTTCCCCAGGTCCTCTCCGGAGGGCCACATAAAGACTTGAGCGTAGTTAGTTGTTAAATGTCAATTTTTATCCCAACGTTTTACGGCAAAATTTTTTCAAGGCATTAATGATCTTTCGTCATACCTACGAAATTTAAAGTTCTTACAATTTTTCAAGTATTTACCGATTTTTTGGGTAAAAATTTTTTACTGAAAAACCAGTTATTTAGCTCAAAAGATTTCATTTCTCTCGACAAATTGTTAATTTTTGTAAAATAAAAAATATGTAAATTTTCAACTTTTAAGAATTTTTTTCGAATACATGCCAACATTTGGGAAAAAAATGTTATACTACAAAAACACTCATTTACCTCTAAAGATTCCATTTTAATCAAGAAATCGTTAATTTTTGTAAAATAAAAAATATGTAAATTTTCAATTTTAAAGAATTTTTTTCGAATACATGCCAACATTTGGGAAAAAAATGTTATACTACAAAAACACTCATTTACCTCTAAAGATTCCATTTTAATAAAGAAATCGTTAATTTTTGCAAAATATAAAATATGCAAATTTTCAACTTTTAAGAATTTTTTTCGACCACTTGTCGATATTTTATGAGAAAATGTCATTATGGAATATTTTTTGGTATATTTTTCTACACCAAATTGCAGAAAAAAATTTAAAAATCTCCAAAAATCAATAGGGGGTTATGAAAAAGATAGGTGAAATAACGAAAACTGCACTTTAAAGCTTCACAGTGCCTCAATGGTAAGTCGTAGAGAAAAACTTTTTGAGTAAATGTTTGTTGAAATTATTTAAGGAAAATTATCGTGGAAACAGATTTAAAATCGGATAAAGGATAAAGAAGTTTGTTCAATTTTTTCAAAGTCGGAGATAGATCTAGCTCGCTTATGCGTAATTGAAATGGGAAAAACACACTGGGAGATGGTAGGCAAGGTTCGGTTTATACTTTTTTTTTTGTGTCCACCCGCCCCTCCACTTTCCCACCCGGACGGGGGTCTAAATCGTTTGCGGGGGGTCCCGTCAAGATCGGATCACGGATAGCTGAGATACGACGAATTTTCACAGGCGAACTTTTTTATTTATGGTTTTGTTTTTAAATAAAAAATTTGTAAAAATTCTTCACATAATTTTGACCATCTTTTACACGAAGCTTTTTTTATGGGACTGACAACAAGGAAGTTCTGATACTTGACACTAAAAATGCTATTTTTTTATAAATTGTTGTAAGCCTTGCTTCATATTGTTAATTTTTAAAATTAAAAAATTCCATAATTTAGCTGACGAGTAAACGAATCTTTTATGTCAGGTACAACTTTTATGTAGGATGAGCAATAGCCTAAAAATTAAACATTTCTAAAAAATAGCCAGGTGGGGCACGCCATGCATTTCATATTTCGATTGCTTATATAACAAAAAATAGCGGTGTTAAGAAATTTTAAAAAATACCATAATTAAGTTCGAAACCGGCCGCATCTTATTTATTATGCAACTTTTGATGTAAAAAGTATGGAAATACCTCAAAAAGTCAAAAAATAGAAAAATCTAAATAACTCGCTTAATATATATAATATAGAGAAAATGACAATGGGGTTTTTAAAATTTAAGAAAATGCAATTATAAAAAATGGGAGCTTATAGTTTACATCTAGTCACACATTTTCACGTCAATACTTTTTTCTCTAAAATTATGGCAAATGCCTAAAAAAAATAATTAATAACAAATATGACAACCAAAAAAAAAATTTTTCAACTAAATGCAATTTAAAAAACGGGGATCTATGGTTTAAACGAAGGCAAACATTTTAGTTTTTTTGCATTTCTGCGTCAAATTACAGCAAAAATTATGCAAGGGTAAATCATTTACATAGATGAGAAAAAGCAATGGTCCCAGTATAGATCCCTGGGGCACCCCCACCGTCACATGGCTCGCCGATGACACCACCCCCCCTACGGTTACCATCTGAGAGCGATTCTCCAGATAAGATTGAATCAAACTTATAGTTCTATTGCTGAAATTATAAGCAGAAAGCTTTTGAATCAGCAGGTCATGCGATACACAATCGAAGGCTTTGCTCAGATCACAAAACATGGTGTTAACAAACTTTCCGGCATGAAAAGCCTCAGAGATGTAAGAGACAAGATCCATAATACCCGAAGCTGTGCCCAACCCGGACCTAAAGCCAAATTGACGATCCGTTAGGAGCTTGTTCGATTCTAAATATTTTGAGATCCTCTCAGCAATGCACTTCTCCAGAATCTTGGATAGAACAGGCAATAAGGATATTGGACGATAATTGGTCATGTCACCTTCATCTCCTTTTTTAAATATAGGGATGACGAGCGCCGTCTTCCAAGAGTCAGGAAAAGTGGACCCCCGAAGGCATCTGTTCACAAGCTTTGTAATTGGCACAATCAACAGTTCACGAACCAGTTTTAGCAGTTTGACCGATAGACCATAACAGTCTTTACTGTTTTTATTTTTGAGTTTATTAAAAATATCCCTGACTTCAATAAAAGAAAACTCCTGTATTTCAAAGCTTTCGTTGGGAGTATTTATTTTAAATTGTATGTGTTTAATATTTATGTCATTATTTAAGATTAAATTGGGTGCTACACTGATAAAGAATTTATTAAAGTCATCTGCTGAGATATCAGTTGGTGCAGAGTGGACCTTCTTACCTGAGTTTCGCTCTCTGTTGACTATGTTCCATGTACATTTGGGTTTGTTTGTTGAATTTTAAATGAGGTTGTCATAGTATAAACGTTTGGCTTGCAGTATGGCTTTTTTATAAGTTTTTTTAAATTGTTTTTTTGAATGCACATTTGCTGGCGTTGGGTACTTTCTGGCTACGTCAGAGAGAAATGATAAGTGATCACGCATGTCAGATAGTTCTCTATTGAACCAGGCTTGGCTTAATTTTTTTTTATTAGGAACTATTGTTTTTTCAGGAAAAGCCAGTTCATAGGCTTCCTGCATTAACTTATTAAAAGAATTAACCACGCTATTTATATTCATGCCAGGATCCGAGACAAAATTCCAGGATGCATTAGCAAGAATACCATAAAACATATTCTTACCAGCCTCAGTAATGGGCATAAACACCTTTTTGACTGTACTTTTTTTAACCTCATCCGTTGGAATGTCAGTCTGCTGCGCTAAGTGATCAGAAAGACTGGTGTCTATCACAATTACGTCGGATGAATCTGCCTGAAAATTTATAAAGATATTACAGCAAATGCCTAACAAAAATTAATTAATAACAAAAATGATGGAGGTACCACCAAAAAATTTTTTCAACTAATTGCAATTTAAAAAACGGGGATCTATGGTTTAAACGAAGGCAAGCATTTTAGCTCTTTTGCATTTCTGCGTAAAGTTACAGCAAATGCCTTAAAAAATATATTTAAATACGAAACGGGTAGTATCAAGAAATTTTATTTTAAGTTGTGATTTATTTTAAACACTAAGTCAAACATTTTAAGTTCAATACTAGCTAGCCAATCTAAGAGAAAAAGTGTGCAGATTAGGTACTGACGAGTGATTAAAAAAAAAAAAGTAAACAATAAATAATGTTTATTACTAGCAATTTCTATAATTATATAACAGTTTTACATTAGATGCTGCACAGTGCCATGGATGCATCGTTTTGTGGAAAGAACACTCTGAAATCTTCTTAAATTTACTTAATTTCGGTTCCAGCTTACAGGGAATATCTGTAATAATTTCTTCGCTTATAAACCTCTTTAGGAAATTTGCCTTCACACTTCCTTTTACGTATATCCTGGGTGATTGGTATAATTCCAACACATGTTTAAATATATTGTTAATTTCACAGAGTTCTACGTTTCCAGACTCCCACTTCAGTCCATGATACTTTTCGGCCCATTTGACATGTTTTAGCTCCACAAGGGACAAAATCTGTTCGAAAACATAGCACAACAATAAAACATCAGATTTCAAAAATAAATCGGAATATTCACCCAAATTCTTACAATTGAACAAACTCCAAACCTTTTTAGCTCTCTCGTAATGTTCATCACTTACATGTTCTTCACGCAATTGATCGTAAAACTGATTTTTTGTTGGAAGATTCAAGTCATTCATTTTTTTCCATAGAGTCAATATAACTGTATGGAAATACACCTTTTTGGCGCATTAAAGTAAATTGATCATTATCAACAAAATGTTTTCTTGTTTCATTAAATTCATTATTACTTAAACCGTTACCTAAATTCTCCAACGATGTTGATAAAAATTTAAAACTATCAATAAATCGAAGCTTTAAATTTTTTCTCATTTTTACACCAGTTCTGCTATCAACATAATCATGCATGTAAATGCTCTTTGTAAATGAAATATACTTCTCTTTACTTTGAGCGATAACATCAATTTTATCCCCATATCTACATAATTCCTTAATAAACATATGGCTATCATACCCGCTTAGATTATGAAATATTATGGGTATAAAATTGGGTATTTTATAATTTAAATTGCATATCGAATGTGCAGCACCGAATCTTTTTTTGCCAGTTATGTGGCAATGATCTTTTACTTTGTCCTTGATATCATCAAAAGGACGCTCACAAATGTTACAACTATCGGCATTTTCATAATTTGTTTTCTCATCGCAAGTCAATTTAGCCATTGGTACAATATCTCTCAAATATGTATTATACAAATGTCTTAAATCTGTCTCAACACGATCAACAAAAATTTTTGCTGCATCTTCACCTCGGTATAGCTCAAATTTAGAAATAGAATCATCAAAAGAACATTTTATGAGAAAGGCGAAAGAATATGGTTCATGTTTTCAACTTTTAGTTGTGTAAGAATTTTGGGGGTTTGGTTCTATTGTTGCAACTGGTTTTAGAACTGCTTCAAAGTCTGCATAAACTACGAAAGGAACTCTCATTTGTTTTTCCAAACTTTCGAATTTCAAGATGTTTTCTGGGACACTGTTACCAAATTTATCTACTTTTAACTTGATTGTTGGTGTACTAGCTGAAATATGCTTACAATCATTTTTTTGATGTAACAATAAAGATGATGGTGGGCTAAAGTGGAGTAGACAACTATCACAAAAGTACAATTTACCATGATGTTTTGAAATTTGAGCCGAAACTAAACGTGATAAGTTACTAATCCAACAGTAATGACTTTTTAAACAGTTATCATTACAAACATGGTCACTGTCACCATCATCTTTTATATTACAATCTTTCGTTATAAGCAACAAATTTACGTGTCGAAGTAGTTTTTTGGAAGCATATCACAATGGACCAACAACCTCATATTTTATTTCATTATTTTTATATTTGGATTCTAAACCGTAAACATTAATCGAAATGTTATTTAACTCCTCAAATTTTGAAATGTCACGAAATTTAACTGGAAAACTCATACCTGTTAGATTTAATACTGTCGAGTAATGTGGATAGGATGATATTTGACTTGACATTCTGGTTATTGGAAACAATGCGTATGTTACAGCCCAAGCCCAAGCAAAGCAGCTCTCATCTTGGTTTATAACATTGATTACTGCCCCTCTAGATTCGATCATCCTAGGCAACTTTATGTATGATGAACCGCCCAGAGGTGAGAACTTATTCATATTAACTTCCAGATATAAAATTTTTTCCAATGCCCATCCTAAAACATAAAGAACAAAATTAATATCCATTTAACAAAGATTTAAACGTTTTTTAACATACCTGAATCCTTCTCCTGAAACTCAGTTGATTGAGCTTTCATTGCCTCTACAAATGATCTATAAACATCATCGACACTACTCCCAATAGTGACTATTTGATTCGCTGTATTAAAAGACTTATCACTGAATGTCTCCTGCGACGGTAAAAAATATCGTCCCACAACTACCATGTTTATTTTTACTGATTTTTGCACCTGCACTATTTTATTAATTAAACACAACACCTTAGCTTTAATGTCTTCAAAAAATACTGAATAATCCACATGTTCCACATCACTGCTTATTTGATATGTCGCGAGCCTGTTTTTAAATGCACTTTGTACAAATTGAACGCCATGAGACACGGGAACACAAGAATTGTTTTTATGGGCTAATGTTCTTTGATGTATCAACATTTGATTACGGGGCACAGTTACATCACATAAAACACATGTATCTACTGTAGCAGCAGACGTTGATGCAGATTCATCATCAACCCTACGTCGCTTTTCCCCATAAACATTTTCGAATCTACTCACACAAGATTCCCTTTTATGACGCACTAAGGAAAAATTGCGAGTAAAAGACACACCACAGTTTTTACAAACATAAGATTATTCCATTTCGATTATAGGTTACTATACTTAAAACGTCTTGTGAGGATGATTTCAGAACTGAATGTTCAAACACTACCCCAGCACACACGCATTTATATCCATTTTCAAGGACATCAGACAAGGTCAAATGGACACCTGCATACGTTTGCGACCAAGGTCATTCAAGGTCAAATTGCGGTCAAGGTAATTCGAGGACAAATTAATGCCTGCATAGGACTCAAGGTCAAGTTCAAGGTCAAGGCCGGATTACTCAAGGTCAAGTTCAAGGTCAACTCCGGGTTAGTCAAGGTCAAGTTCAACTCAAGGTCATCCAAGGTCAAGGTCGTTCGGGTTATTCAAGGTCATTCAAGGTCAAATGAACACCTGCATACGTTTGCGACCAAGGTCATTCAAGGTCAAGGAGTGCGGGGTGAAAAGTTTCTCCCAAAGTTACCCTACTGATACCTCTCCGCTTACGTAACAAAACCGACATGTCTCCGGTTAAGGGTTAAATAAGATGGTCGCTTGACATTATGGGTAGGACGAGAATAAGGCAACCCGCTTTGTAACTGAGCTTCAGCGAATTATTATCGGGCACAATCACTTTTGGATCAGCGCCAGCACTAAGATTAGGAACGATAGTTGTCTCAGATAACGTTGGAGTGACAGGCTTATTTACCTCATAATCATTCGGTACAAAATTATAATATCGAGCAGGAACTAGATTCCAACGTTTTCTCCTAAAAGTACCGCGAGAGGTTTCCACAAGGTATGATCGGGGTTCATTTAACTTTTGAACAATTCTACCATATGATTTTAAATCAGTCACCCAAACATTATCGTCAATCTTTAATTCTGGCAAATACTTAGTACGATGTCTTTTATTATAATTAGTACACATTTTATTCCGATACCTTCTCTCCCCCTTGAAAATTAGACTACTATCGATAGCGTTATTTAAAACTTTAGGAAAACAGAAAGTTGAGTTCGAGTTTCTCAATAATAAAAAGCAATTCAGCAGAAGTGAATTCGTTTTCCAAAGGAGTGGTCCGGTAAGCTAGGAGGGAAATATGCATATCGTCACATTTTTTTAACAAATTTTTTGCAATCTTAACCGCAGTTTCTATACATTCATTTGACTGGCTAAAATATGGACTATTGGTAACATGTTTGAATATTGATGAGAAAAACAATAAATAGCAAAATAATACTACTTGGCAAGGGGTAATCATAATATGACATATAAATATGTATATTGAGAGGGTAGTCGTTGCTGACTAGTTGAGAAATAGACTAGCGAATATTGGGGAGTGCAGCAAATGAGAGAATACTCTTTAAAGTTATTCCAATCTTTCGAAAATCATTTATTTCATTTCCATCTTCAGGGAGACTACAAATTTATATAAAATTGCGATTAGGAAAATTGTTGTGATATTATATATGATTAATAATCATAATGTTTACTTACATCTTTCTTGAGATTGTTCATAAAGATGTTCCTATAAAATAAGAGACATGTGAGAAGAAAACGTGTTGAAAATCAAAGTCAATTGCAATTAAAGCCAACGTCTGGAGATACCATTGAAACCATTGTATATGAACGAAGAAACACACAATTTAAAATAAAAATCGAATTTAACTGATTACATTTTGAAAAAATTGTTATATAATTCAAAGTCTATGAGAATATTACGCGGGAAAACATGTCCTGCGTGCAGCAATTTTTATGTGACTGAATAGGTTAGGAAATACTGTCATTGTCATCTGTCATTCAGTATGTCATAAATTTTAATGCGGTTTTCAATAAAGCTAGTATTAAACTGAGGTTTTTTTGATTTAATTGTTAGCATGCAGCAAACCTGAAACATCACATTATATAAGGTTCCTAGTGTCGTTAGCGTTAGAATTGATTGTAAGTAAATTATTATTTAAGTGGAAAAGATATGAATAAATTACACTTAAATGTTGAATATCTGTCCTTTTGTTCATACAATTGGGTTCCTGAGCAATAAATGTCATTTCCAAAACAGCCTTTTTTTATAATTAGTTTGTGTGGTTAGAATCTCAGCTGAATTAAAGTTAATGTTGTGATCAAAATTATTAGCATGTTCAGCAAGGGCACATCTCTCTGGATGGTGTCTAAAATCACTCCTGTGGTTCGTGATTCTACTAGACAAGGGTCTAAGAAGTTTTTACCTATGTATACTTTATTGCAGTATGTACAGAGAATTTTGTAGACAACGTCCGACAGTTGATCGGGTTGTGTTTTATCTTTGAGTTTTGAATGTATAGAGTTTATTGTAAGTACTGCCCAAGTGCCCAACCACCAAAGTTATTTTATATTCAATGCTTATACAACTATTTTATTTTATTGGTATTTTATTAATACTTCCAAAATGCTAATCGATCACATAAGAGACGCAATAAACACTATTCTGTTGTAGTCAGCTAATGTGCTTTATAAATTTATCACCATAACGTTTATATAACAGACTTAGAAAATATTCTATAAAACAGTCATAAAATTATTGCAGAAACGTTTCTATGAACAACTTTAAAAACATTTTAACCTATAAAATATAATTATTTTATAGTGGCTTTATAGCACATTTCAACGACATTTTTAATTTCCTTATAAATATATTTTCAAATTGTTTTATAGTTGCTTTCTGTGACTTTAAAAAAACAGTTATAATAGAGTACTTCTAAAAGCAATTATTCGCCTTTGAAAGTAAATTGTTATTTTAGTGATCACTTTATAACTATTTTATAGTAGGTATGGTAATTCTACTACAATATAGAAACAAAAGTAAATCTCTTATAAAATTAAATTGTTCTCATGAATATACATTTATTTACTGTCGCCAGCTACATAATAATATACAGTGCGTCCATAAAGTCTTGCACAAATTCATTTAAAATTCAGGTATTTACTTTTTAAAAACGCTCGGACACGTCAATTAGTACTTTTGTTTGCGCATTTTTTAACGTAAAATGTTTTTATACAGGGTGTCGCACGTATGAGGTATGAGGTCATCAATAAATGTGTTTAAAATAAATTTTAAAACGTCAATATTTCGGAAACCGTGATTTCCAGAGGTGTTAAGTGTTCATCATAGAATTCAAAATTGATATAATATACAGGGTGTTCCATTAAAAAAAATCCTTGATGACCTCATACCTCATACGTGCGACACCCTGTATAAAAACATTTTACGTTAAAAAATGCGCAAACAAAAGTACTAATTGACGTGTCCGAGCGTTTTTAAAAAAGTAAGCCCCTGAATTTTAAATGAATTTGTGCAAGACTTTATGGACGCAGTGTATATTTAAGACCACTAATTTTATACCATCCCTGAGTCACCTGATGTTAGGTTAGGCTAGAGTAAAGATTTTTTTGTCAGTTTTGGGTCCTAAACTAAACAAACATTAAAAATGTCGAAAATGGAACATTGAAAAAAAATTAAGAAAAGTGGTGCTTTTCGAAGACATAAAAGACGACTGAAATCAAAAGAAAAAATTTTGCCGTCGATTTTATAGGTTATATGTTAATTATTAAGTTATTTTACGCGGTAATACCGGTCACTTTTACCATCAAATAATAATACATGTATCATAAAGAAAATAAAATGTTCACAAAATAACTAATTCATTTTATAAGAGTCGGCAAAAAGTTGTCTTTTAGCAAAAAAGTTGCCAACTAGCAATATTCCCACCTAATTATGTAGACAACAATCAGATGTTTACGTTGTCCCTGCTGCCAGTGCTGCCATGGGGTTTGATCAGGCAAAAGGGCAGGACCGTATTGTAATGTTTTTCGTATAAAATTATTCTTGTTTCATTTGTTAAAAAGTACATTTTACTACGACGAGAAACAGAAAACGAGAAAATAACGGAAACCTTTTTACCTTCTTCCTTCCCCCCACCCCACAGACAGGCAAAACAACCTTTTTTTAGTAGTTTTTTCGTGGTATTTTGTATTTAGAGGGGAATAATAAATAATGTATAGGTCATGAGAAAAGAGTTGTGACAGGGGGGAGAGCTCTAACAATCCACATAGGGCTTGAAACTGCCCCCTCCAAAGGTGCATTATTTTAAATCGGGGTGTAGGAAGGAAGGAAAGTTTTTTTTTAGAGCAGGATAACTGGAATCAATTTCGATTTTTAATAAAAATAATTCCAGTATCATAACGAGAAATTGTTATATTTGACGATTTAAATTAAAAATGTTAAACATGCCTATTCTCCTAAAATTGTGTTATATTATATTCGTAGGTATTTATAACATATTATGAAAACATTTAAAAAATCGTAAAAATTAATAAGTAACAATGGGTGGTACTATTTTACGTAATATAGTTACAAAAACAAGATATAATATAGAATGAACTTCAGTTTAACCATTTCTTCGATTATTATATCTACCTACCACATGTTGGCTTCTTCTTCTATCACATAATCAATACACTTTTTCCACTTTTCCGCACTGATTTTACCCATAGCTTCATTAAAGAGCCTTTTTAAATCCACCATTTTATAAGTCGTGTTTTTTTCTGGCGACATCTGTCTTTATTTGAGCCCATATAAGTTCGATCGGGTTTAATTCGCAGTGGTAAGGAGGGAGTTTGAGCACAGATATTTTTTGCCATTTCATCGACTACATATTTTTTTTTTAATGCATTTTTATATAAATTGGCTAGTACCAATAGTTCTTTTTTTTTAAGGAATTTAATGAAAATTCTATTTATCTTAAACTTAGCCAATCTGTTATTTCACTTTTACGCCACGCACTTTTCGGTAATCTTTACGTCAGTCTGGTGATAACGTGCATTATCCAATACAATTATTGCATCTTTTGGTATAAGATCCAACATTTGCTCAAACCATTCATCGAAGACATCGGCAGTAGCCTACAATAGTGCCCAATTCTTTTATTAAAGGACAGGAGGAATCCAAAATTATTTACTACTTATGAATTAACATCCCACTCGATGATGATACCAATGATGATCATATAGTGGAGACAGAGTTTTAAGCAGAGGCGGCGGCGGCCCATCATACGCTGGGACCTTCACGGTTTACGAGGTCATCTCGACACCCAAATAATCACTAAACCTCTACTATTTGTATTTATGTTTATTAATCAATGAAATGATATTTCGTTGTATCTTTATATGATTAAGATGGACAACACTCCCTTAGGTTATATTTGGTTTTAAATAAAGCAGTTCGGTCCTGTCGCAGTACCCTCAGTTTTAAAGCATAAATATATTTTAAATGTTTTATAGGGATTGCGAAGTAGCTTAATTATCTTAATATGCTTGCTATTAATACAAGATTATTTTACAGGAAGACACCATTATTGAATGAGACCGTTCAGGTACATAAAAGTTGACAGACTTAAAAATACCAAATATCTCATTTATGTTAATATTTACAGCTGGTAAATATATAAAAATTATGAAATAATGATGCCTAGAACAAATTGGCTTAAGTTTTTCTAAAGAAAATGATCAAATCGACAAAGGTAATTTTTTTACGTTTTAAAAATTTCCCTTAAACATTAATAAATAAGGGGCCTGCTTATATTTTGTTAGAAATATGCTATATATTTCTCAATAAAATTTAATTCGCAGTAAAAACTTGGTCTCTGCATCACAACCAACGAATGTAATATGAAGAATGGAATTAAAATAAATAAAATGGCCTCTTACTTCTTGTAAATAGGTGGCGACGTTAATTATATTTTTCCTTTGTCCAATACAAAATTGCTTCTTGCATCATTTAAAATAAATTTAAAAAGCTTTTTTATTTTATTGTTGTTATTTCATGTTACATTTTCATTTTATAACGTTTACCTGAAACTACTAAAAGCCTTTTATAAAACTGTTATTTAATTGTTTTAAAAATGCGATATGCAAGTATATTTTATAGTGCGATATAAAAGGCTTTAATAAAACTGTTTTATAATGCTGGTGTTGAAATTATTTAAGAATTGCAGAAATGTTTATAAAATTGTTATGTAGTGTTTGCAAAAGGCTTTATAAAATAAAAACGGTTACTGAAGTATTTTATAAAATGGTGCCAGTTTTGCATTTATAGCTGTTGTAGAAACGCATTAAAAACATTCCTGAGAGTTCAGTTCCCTTATGTATGGCAATGAGGTGAATTTAATGTTTAAAGTCGCTTCAGTTATATTTCTGTATTGTTGTTAGTATTAATATTATCCACATTGGGTACTTGTGTTAAAGGGGAAGACGTGCTGAATAGTATTTTCTTTACCAATGGGAGAGGGTATGAGTTATCGGTGAAAAGTTGGAGAAGAATATTAAGGTTATTTTTTAGGAAAGATGGGTGTGAAATTATCGAGACTCTCATTTTCATTTCTTTTATTAATTTCACTTTATTGCTATGTTTGTGCACTACAAGGTTTTTGGTACCAGTCTATGGCAATTATGTTGTCTACGTTGCGTATAAATCTGGTATCTAGGAACGGAACCGAATGAGAGTCATCCTCCGTTTCTATTGTGAACGGGATATATTGATCGTAGTCATTGAGAGTCTCTACTATTTCAGTTATACCATCTGCAGGAAGTGCAAGAATGATATCATCTACATATTTTTTTAAGAAGAATGGTTTGAATGAGAGGACTGGTAAAACAACATCCATGACATAGTTGACCAAATTTTCCCCAAAAATTCCCCAATATTCGCTAGTCTATTTCTCAACTAGTCAGCAACGACTACCCTCTCGATAAATCACAGGTATGGGGTTTTACCAGACCATCTCGGCTACATATGGAGACAGAGCAGTAGAGGTGTTGAAATTGTTGGTCAAGACCAAGATGAAGTTGGCTAAGGAGTACAGCCGTAGATCATTTCTCTTAAGTTGCAGACAAATGGACATCAGACCACCACATATTACGGCTTCTACAGGCCTAGTAGAGAATTCACTACTAAGATAAGATGTACATAATGCAGTGGAATACAACCGTAGGGTTGGAAAATAAATTAATATTCAAATCAATACTAATCACAAAATCATCAGCAAACTTAAAACATCATTAATCTCTTTAAAAAATGACGCTATCGTTCAAACTATTTATAGCAATTTTTCAGGTAGACAACAGAGTAACTATAATAGACTTTTCTATAAAATTAAAACAAAAAATATTAACAAATTAAGTAAATACTAAACCTCAATGGATAAAAATAACATCACAAATACCTACGGATGTACAAAGTTTCCTATCTTTTGGACCAAAATTTAGTATCGAGCCTACTCTAGGCAAAGACATATCAACAAAAAATGTTTTAGCAGATGTAGATTACATCACTCCCTCTATTGATGATTCATCCCTCAGGAATATTGCAATAGCGCTATTCGACAATACTTATTTCTCTTTTAATAATTCATACTATAAACAAACCTTTAGCACGCCTATGGGGCATCAGTATCGCCTATGTCATGGACGACCTGCTGGATGTTGTTTTACCAGTCCTCTCATTCAAACCATTCTTCTTAAAATAGTATGTAGATGATATCATCCTTGCACTTCCTGCAGATAGTATAACTGAAATAGTAGAGACTCTCAATGACTACGATCAATATATCCAGTTCACAATAGAAACGGAGGATGACTCTCATTCTGTTCCGTTCCTGAATATAATTGCCATAGACTGGTACCAACAACCTTGTAGTGCAGATAGATATCTAAACTACCATTCCTACCACAAACATAGCATTAAAGTTCACTTTAATGCTATATATAAAACAAATGAAAATGAGTTTCGAAAATTTTACACCCATCTTTTCTAAAAAAGAACCTTAATATTCTTCTCCAACTTTTCACCCATAACTCATACCCTCTCCCATTGGTAAAGAAGATACTATTCAGCACGTCTTCCACTTTAACACAAGTACCCAATGTGGATAATATTAATACTAACAACAATAACAGAAATATAACTGAAGCGACTTTAAACATTAAATTCACCTCATTGCCATACATAAGGGAAGTCACCCCAAAACTATCTAGACTTTTCAGAGAAATAGATATTATAAAGATTGCATATAGACTAGTACTTACAATAAACTCTATACACTCAAAACTCAAAGATAAAACACAACCCAATTAACTGTCGGACATTGTCTACAAAATCCCCTGTACAAACTGCAATAAAGTATACATAGGTCAAACTTCTATACCCTTGTCTAGTAGAATCACGAACCACAGGAGTGATTGTTGACACCATCCAGAGAGATGTGCCCTTGCTGAACATGCTAATAATTTTGATCACAACATAAACTCTAATTCAGCTGAGATTCTAACCACACAAACTAATTATAAAAATAAGCCTGTTTTTGGAAATGACATTCATTGCTCAGGAACCCAATTGTATGAACAAAAGGACAGATATTCAACATTTAAGTGTAATTTATTCATATCTTTTCCACTTAAATAATAATTTACTTACAATCAATTCTAACGCTAACGACACTAGGAACCTTATATAATGTGATGTTTCAGGTTTGCTGCATGCTAACAATTAAATCAAAAAAACCTCAGTTTAATACTAGCTTTATTGAAAACCGCATTAAAATTTATGACATACTGAATGACAGATGACAATGACAGTATTTCCTAACCTATTCAGTCACATAAAAATTGCTGCACGCAGGACATGTTTTCCCGCGTAATATTCTCATAGACTTTGAATTATATAACAATTTTATCAAAATGTAATCAGTTAAATTCGATTTTTATTTTAAATTGTGTGTTTTCTTCGTCCATACACAATGGTTTTAATGGTATCTCCAAACGTTGGCTTTAATTGCAATTGACTTTGATTTTCAACACATTTTCTTCTCATATGTCCCTTATTTTATACGAACATTTTTATGAACAATCTCAAGAAAGATGTAAGTAAACATAATGATTATTAATCACAACAATTTTCCTAATCTCAATTTTATATAAATTTGTGGTCTTTCTGAGGATGGAAATGAAATAAATTATTTCCGAAAGCTTGGAATAACTTTAAAGAGTATTGTTTCATTTGCTACACTCCCCAATATTTGCTAGACTATTTCTTAACTAGTCAGCAACGACTACCCTCTCGATATACATATTTATATGTCATACCATGAGAAAAACGTTTAAACTTACTTTGAAATTGAGGATCATTATCCGATCTAACTGTTTCTGGTATTCCATATCTTGAAAATAGTTCCTTCAGTTTGGTGATAATGACTTTTTCTGTCAGTAAATTAAGTTTAAAAATCTCGAAAAATCGCGAGAAATTATCAGTCACCATCAGATACTAATGATTGTGTTTAAATAGATCCGCCGCATTTTTTTTGTCACGGACGATCAAGAAACACGTCTTTTAAAAATGGTTCTTTAATTTTGAATTACAGTGCCTACCCTTTGGGCTGTCAACAGCTCCATACGTTTTTACTAAACTTCTAAAACTTATAATTACGCATCTACGAGAGAAAAACTTAACATCGGTTTTTTACTTAGATGACGCGCTTCTTATATACAATACAATATATACAATATACAATATACAATATATATTACACACATTATATGTTACAGGACATTATAGGCCATAACAAGGGCGAATGTTATAAAAATATAAAAGACACTAAAGACCTTTTCGAAAAACTGGGATTTATTATAAATACAGAAAAAAGTTGTTTAAGGCCAGTCCAGGAAATCAAGTTTTTGGGGTTTATTATTAATTCAAAAAGTATGACTATGCGCCCTACCACTGAGAAAAAGATACAAATTAGGGAATTAACAAGTAAAATGCTAATCACGAAAACAATCAAAATAAGATTATTTTCAAAATTTATTGGACATTTAGTTTCAATATGCCCAGCCACTCAATACGGATGGCTTTACAGAAAACAGCTTGAGAGGGAGAAATATTTTATTTTAAAATTAAAAGATGGCGACTATGACTTGAGCATAAAAATACCGAGTACTCTAAAATCCGATTTACTATGGTGGTTAAAAACTATAGACAAATCCGAAAATAGCTTTAAAAGCCCCAATTATGTTATTCTGTATTTTTAAAGAAGCAAAAGGGTTACAAGATACAACAATACATATAAATTTTTTGGAATTAAAGGCTATATTATACGGTTTAAAGTCTTTTGCGAAAGACCATTGTCATTGCCATATTCTCTTACGGGTAGACAACATGACAGCAGTGTCATATATCAATAGAATGGGAGGCGTAAAATATTTAAACCTTAACACAATAACGAAACACATATGGCAATGGTGTAAAAGGAGAAATATCATTCTTTTTGCGTCCTATATTAATACAAAATCCAGCATAAAAGCGGTCAAAGCCTCAAGATCCAAGGATATTGAAACGGAATACTCCTTCCACCCTAGAGCCTATAAAACAATAATTCAAAAGTTTGGAATTCCGGAAATTGATTTGTTTGCAAGTTATCAAAATGCTAAATGTAAAAAATTTGTCTTCTGGCACCACGACCCAGAGAGTTT
The DNA here is from genome assembly GCA_963920685.1 of Polydrusus tereticollis. Classification (NCBI taxonomy): domain Eukaryota; kingdom Metazoa; phylum Arthropoda; class Insecta; order Coleoptera; family Curculionidae; genus Polydrusus; species Polydrusus tereticollis. Next base: position 50,316,931 of record OY987335.1, on the reverse strand, counting down.
GGCTATAGACGCGTTCACGTTGTCATGGAAAAACCTTAAAGCGTACATTTTCCCTCCCTTTTTGCTCATACCCAAAATTTTAAACAAGATAAATTCGGAAGGGGCGGAATGTATATTATTCTTTCCTATGTGGAAGTCACAGCCTTGGTTTCCAAAATTACAAAAAATGCTACTTTCTGATATATACATTTTCTACCCACAGTGTGACTTACTGTTATTCCCTTTCAGAGAACCGCACCCTCTATGGCGCACGCTTACCCTGGGAGCCGCAATATTATCAGGGAAATGTACAGCAGAAAAAATATCGCCGAACAGGCAGCGGACCTTCTGCTCGCGGCCTTAAGTTCAAACACATTAAAAGAATACAATTACACCTACTTCAAATGGTGGATCTTTTATCAAGGATGCAGGGAAAAAATATATCAACCGACCACGCAAAACATTTTGGATTTTTTAACTAAGGAATTTCACAAAGGAGCAAAATACTCCACAGTTAATACTCATAGATCAGCCCTTAACTTCCTCTCGAAGGCAGGGAAAGACCCCTTAGTGGAGCGGTTCATGAAAGGGGTTTTTAAAACACGGCCGTCCTTTCCAAGGCATGACGAAATCTGGGATCCTCATCCTGTCTTACTTATGTTAGAGAATCTCTATCCATTAGAGACCCTTGACTTAGGAAACCTAACAGTTAAACTAATCCTATTGTTAGCATTATGTACGGCACAGTGGGTACAAACTCTATCGAAAATAAGGTTAACTAATATGAGACATGGTAAAGAAGAAATGGAAATAAAGATCACTGGCATATTAAAAACATCTGCACCTAAGAAAGTCCAGCCTCAGCTAAAGTTCATGGTTTTTAAAGAAAACCCAGAAATTTGTATTGTCACCACCATTCTTCACTACATAGAACGCTCGAAACCGATAAGGGGCCAAGAGGATATTCTTATCTTAACAATTAAGAAGCCCCACCGCCCAGCTACGACACAAACTTCAAGCCGCTGGATAATAAATGGGTTAAAATCAAGTGGAATAGACACTGAACAATTTAAAGGACACATCACTAGACATGCTGCGTCCTCTGCAGCGTTCAGAACTGGAATAAATATTGAAAATATCAGGAAGGCAACTGGATGGTCTGCAAAGTCAAACACATTTTGTAAATTTTATAATAGGCCTGTAACTACCAAAAAACCCATATTTGGAAATTTTATAATGGAATTGGCAAAAAAGACATCTCAAGCTATATAAATAAATATGATTATATTGATTTAAAATAAGTTTTAATTTTCACTACTTTGTCAATTAGTTTAAAATATGGTTATATTTACCCATTATTATACTCAATCGTTAACTGCTGATTTTCTAGGTAGTTTACCATATATCAGTATAGGAAAAAGAAAGGAGTTATTTTAGGTTGTTATTGTTTGTTTGTTATTTCAACATAAAATATATCGCACATTTATTGTGTAAATGGCTACATAAAACATTAAATGTTAAAAAACAACCTCTAATGTCATTGTTTTGTCATGAGTACGAGATCGCCTATTTAATCTTTAAACATCTACAGGGTGATCTAGGAGGACGTGTCAAATTAAAGTATAATAAAGGATTAAACGACTTACCTGTAAGGAAGTTCAATCCTAATTATACGAGATGGGACACGTTCTCCTAGATCAAACGCACCCCTACGATACGTGGCCCGACCCAGAGGCGATCTCCTATGGCTCCAAAAGTATAATGACTCATGGGAATCGGGCTAAAGGTGATGATCAATCAGTTTCTTTAAAGTTGCGCGCACTACAGCGATAAAGGTATTACTACAGGGTGATCTAGGAGAACGTGTCCTATCTCGTATAATTAGGATTGAACTTCCTTACAGGTAAGTCGTTTAATCCTTAAATATATTTCATAATCGTAACGCATGATCCTTAATCGAAAGCGCTCCAAACGCGGAGTTAATTCGTCTATAGGTTTAGTTTGTAATACTTGTACAAGTGGATTATGATCGGTGTCGAGAAATACTTTAATACCTGCAATGTATTCAGAAAGTTTTTCTCACATCCATGTTAAAGCTTCGCGCTCTATTTGAGCATACCTCTGTCCGGCTTAAGAGAGTAATCTTGAAGCATAACAAACAATTTGTTTTTGACCGTCTTCATTTTGTTGTATCAAACAAGAACCGAGACCAAACGCGGAAGTGTCTGAGGATAAAATTATTATTTTCGAAGAGTCAAAATAGGCTAGACATGGATTATCCTGAAGAAGCTGTTTTAATTTTTTCAAATGCACGGTTTTGATATAGATCCCAAGAAAAGGGAACATTTTTCTTTAACAGAGATGTTCAAGGCTCTTGAATTTTAGAACGATTAGGAATAAACCGGCTAGAAAAATTTAGCATTCCTAAAAACCGCAATAGCTCATTTTTATCCTCTGGTTTAGTAAATTTACTATAGAAGATACTCGTTCAGGTTCTAAAGAGATGCCTTTACTCGATATCACATGGCCAAGGAATTTTAGTGATTTAACACCAAAGATACATTTTCGTTTATTTAACGTTATACCTTCTGCGTGTATTCAATTAATATTTTATTATGTAGGTATCTCCAAGGTGGACGCGTGAATGAGACTATAATCAATGTAAGAAACTACGCCATTGATGCCTTTTAAAATTTTATTTAACAACATCGAAAAATATTCTGGTGCACGCGTTATGCCAAATGGAAGTCTTTTAAAGATAAATCGACCAAAGGACGTTATAAAACACGTCAAATCTTGAAATCGCTTTTCTAAGCGTATTTGAATCCAGACGTGGTGTCCAAAGGACTAAAATATTTAGAACCTTGTATTTGAGCTAAAATTCTTTCAACCTTCCCTATTGGAAATGGTGAACGATGAACTGTCTTATTTAATTGAGTATAATCAACACAGGCGTATTTTTCCACCTTTTCCCCGAACAATTATCACGATTGGGCTCACCCATGATGTAAAATTATCGACCGGTTCAATTATATCTAAATTTTGAAGACGGTTAAGTTCTTCCTTCAACGGCTGTAATAATGGTATAGGTACTGCAGTCGCACTTCAACCCTTCAAGTGTGCAGTCGTTGACATTGACGTTAATTTCTCTCGATCTTTTGAATTGAAGTATATATACAGGGTGTTATGGAAATGACTTATTATTTTTTAACCCGTAAATATATAGGTCGAGACGAATTGGGGAAAAATTGCTATAAATGGCGCTCGAAGCTAGAAATTCGAGAAAAATGCCTTCAAAAATTTAGGTCCAAAACACCTACACGCCAATGACCCAAACAGCTGATTTGGGTAATTGTTTAATTTAGTGGAAATGTTGAATTTTTCGCTAAAATTTCGTATATAGGCTAATTAAGGGTAGCTGATCACAATTTTCCTTTTGCGTTTAGGCGGCAAATGCACTGGTTTTGAGAAAAAAAATGTTAAAGTTTTTCTAACTCACCGGTATGTTATTTTGCATGTAATCCTAAAATGTTGCTTATTTCCAATAAAATATTACTTGTCGGAGTCATAGTATACACTTCTGAGTTGAAATAAACGAAATATGCCACAAGGAAACTCTGAAAAACGGGATAACTTGTAAGCGAACAGAAAACTCTACGTTATCTGGAAAAAGACGGGGGCTCACTGACAGCTGGCCACCCATGTTGTCAGATTGTTAGTGTATTATAAATTGCCTATACTTGTCAATTCATTTTTATTAATTGAATGAATCCTATTGGCTCGAGCTAGCATATCATTCTCCTGGATGGAAGCCATTGATAATTACAAGAAAAAGAAGAACAATCTGGCAACGTGAGTGCAATGAATCTGAAAAGAGACGGTTCTACTTTGTCGGCGTATTAACAACGAATTTAATTAAATTTGTGCCTTTTCCATTGTTTTTTTGCTAAAATGTTGCTCTTATTTTATGAACAGATAGTTTGGTGAAAGTTTTATCACATATTTTGAAGGGAAAACCATAAAATCTAGGAAATTGAAAGGAAAGAATACCCCAACCTGTAAGTGAAAAACTTTAACATTTTTTTCTCAAAACCAGTGCATTTGCCGTAAAAACGCAAAAGGAAAATTGTGATCAGCTACCCTCAATTAGTCTATATACGAAATTTTAGCACAAAATTCAACATTAATTGCACTAAACTAAACAATTACCATTCCAGCAGTTTGTCTTGTCAAAAACACATGTGTTCAGGGGCATTGAACTATCATGGAAGGCGCACATAGTCCGGTTTAAGGGTATTTTACAAAATTCAAAATACTTCCGATTTTAGAAAAAAAAACTATCAAGTGTAACTCTAGACCACCTCAGGAGTGGCCCCTTAAAATATAATAAGTCATTTCCATAACACCCTGTATAGTATATTTTTAATTTTCATAAGTGTCACCAAAAAGTAAATCTATTTTTAAACCTTATCTATGGAGGTTCAAAGCGGGGGTGAGGCCCCCCGCCCCAACGAGACTAAGCTGCCGCCATCCGATGACGAGCCCATGACTCAGACAGACGTACAACAGACGATTGAAGAGCGTATGGAGGCAAGTGATAGACGAATGAAGGCAAAATGGCGTAAGATGATGAATGATAATAATATGGAATGGCTAAATAAGATCAAGCAAATAAAAGAAGAAAGTATGAGGAAGTCGACTGAGTTGAAGGAGATGAGTAAGACTATAAGGGAGTTAAAGGACGAAATTGGTAGGTACAAGACTAACACCATTAACGAGACAGAATCAGACAATAATATTAATTTAAACTAAAAATCGACAAAATTTTTGACAGTTCATTGACAAATACAGGTAATTTGACAAAATTAGGTACAAGGATCAACACCGACAAAGACTCGACTGCTGTTCGCAAACTTAACAGTTTACAGGTCAATATTGACGATATCAAGGTATTACATGCTGGTTCAGACATGGAAATCGATTCTGTGTCTGAATCTGACGTTAGTAGCGAGCAGTGGTCTAGTCAAAAGACCAGACGTACTAGAAAACGATCCAACAAGAACCCCGAAACTGAATGTAATAATAAAAAAGTGGCCGGTACTTCTGCGTGGCCGAAATCTACCTAAAACAAACAATATCGCACTAACCAATCATTTGACGTAGAAAGTATCACAATCCAATCAAAAAACTTCTGGTAGTCGTACCGAGGCATCAGCGCCACAAATCAAATCCCCCGTTCCGAGCAATTCAAACGCCGTCACTGATGGTGTATCGGAGACTGGCCCGCCGAAACTGAGAGTCCCTCTGAACATCATCAGGGACAAGACAAAATTTAATGAAATTACTAGTCACTTGCGCACAATTAAGGTAGACTATGGTCGCGCTGTGACCGTGCCGGATGGTGTCAAGATACATCCCTCTACTCCAGTGGATTCTCACAAGATCGAAAAATTCCTTGTTGCTAATAACCTATATCACCACTCGTTCAGGTTCCAAGACGAAAAAGAGTTACACGTTGTACTCAGAGGCGTCCTGGAAAGCTGGACTGAAGAAAATATCAAAGGTGACCTAAAAGATCTTGGTTATAATCCATCACGTGTGATCCGATGGCACGGTCGTAACGGGACCCCATTGCCCTTGGTATTGGTTTTCTTGCCGCGGACGGAAAAGACGATCTTTGATCTACAAGATCTGGACTCTATGTCCATTAGAGTCGAAGCGCAGCGAGCGCGCGCCACTATTTCGCAGTGCCATCGCTGTCAGTTGTTTGGACATTCACAATTTCGGTGCACTGCACCGGTCAAATGTTTGAAGTGTGCTGCCGACCACTTCTCGTTCCAATGCACCAAACCAAGAGAAGAGAAGGCAAAATGTTCAAATTGCGAGGGTGATCACCCCGCGAATTACAAGGGTTGTCCACGGCACCCGACCAATTTAAGAAAAAATATTATTAATAATAATAAAAACAACAATGACATCACACCGAAAAGCAACTTTCGCTGGGGACAACAAGACATTAGTAAACTGGCTAGTGATGGTAATGCGAAAGCAACCACAAATATTCCGTCGCAAGAAAAACCAATACCCGTCCCTTTGGAAGCAGCTCTGCAAAGCACAATGCAGAGCTTCCTGGCGCAGTTCACTAAGATAATGGAGACTCAACTTAAAACTATCGTGGGTGCTTTTCAGAAAACCGTTGGTTAAATGACGGCGCAACCGGAGACGGCATATATTAACCTCGCTACATTTAATGTCAATTCAATCAAGCAACGGAGACTCGAACTTATCGAGTTTGTCGAGAGACATGAGATAGATGTGTTTCCTATCCAGGAGACATGGTTAAAGGGAGAGAGGTTTTCTTTCCCAAATTATACAATATTTAGGAACGATCGCCTAGGTAGACGCGGAAGCGGAACTATGATTCTGGTTAAGAAGCACATTTCAGCTCAAGTTGTGCTAGGTCCTGACAACTGTTCCCATATTGAAGGGACCTTCATTTCTATTAGATTCAAAAACAATCAACGCGTACACCTGGGATCTGTTTACTGTAGTCTGTCGGTAAATTTCACAGGCAACTGCTTACAAAAAAATTTTGGAAATCACAATAGAACGATCATAGGGGGCGACCTCAACGCCAAGCATACGGTTTGGGGATGTAGGTATACAAATCCAAGGGGGCGCTCCCTATATGAACTCTCTGAGGCGTTGAACTACCACATTCTACCGCCGGAGGAGTCCACGCACTGCTCTACGCGGGGCCTTCCGGATATCTTGGACATTTTTGTTATCAAGAATGCTGTTCAAATATCTCAGCCATCGGTCGTCTGTGATCTGACCTCAGACCATTTACCGGTCGTTATAGAAGTGGGTACTCCGCTCGAAAAAGGCAGAGGTTGTGTTACCCGCACCTCAACGAACTGGCCAAGGTATAATAACATAATGAAGAATGTGGAGGTGTTACAACCTCTACATAGTCCACTGGACATTGACAATGCAGTAAGTAAGATCACAGATGACATTAACGCAGCGTTGGCCCAAACTTCTGTTACAAAAGTGTCCGAGTATTCAAAATACGGGACTTTATCTGATGAAATCAAAAATCACATAAGAATTAAAAATCGGTTGAAGAATAGGGCGTATCGTACTGGAGATCCTCGCCTCAAGGCGGAAGCTAATCGGGAAGCCCAGGTAGTCAGGGATTTGTTGACTGAACGGCAATCGAACATGTGGGATGACAGGGTCCACAGTCTTTCTATGGCGGATAATTCCATCTATAGAATGACCAGGACCTTGATCAGAGGTGCACGAGCACCTATGTCCCACCTGAAAAATCAGGAGACAGGGATGGTTTTAATCGATGCCAAAGATAAAGCTGAATTGGTCGCAGACAAACTTTGCGATCAGTTCAGCAAAAACCCGACCAATGACGCGTTACGGGATAAGAGGGTCTCAAGGACGATACATATTTATAAAACAATTAATCACCCATTTCAGGCCTTTCCCCAAGTCGACTTAAACGAGGTTAAGTCCCTAATAAGCGTTTTGAATATTAAAAAAGCCTCGGGTTTTGACGGTTTAAAAAATGCGGCGTTGCGAAATCTACCTGACAAAGCGTTGGGGAACATAGTAAGCATATCCCAGGCTATAGCCAAACGCAGAGGTTATTTTGATTTATAAGAAAGGTGAGGACCCTACGGCGCCGGTTAGCTATAGGCCGATTAGCCTGCTGTCGAGCCTAGGGAAAATCGCTGAAAAGCTAATTTTAAGTAGAATCAATGACTTTGTACGTACACGAAACGTTCTGCCTGCCGAACATTTTGGGTTCTGGTCCGAACATTGCACAGTCAGGCAAACGACGCGACTGACGTCGAATATAGTCAAAGGTTTCAATAAAAGGGCGCACACGGGAGCGGTTTTCTTTGACGTAAGCAAAGCATTCGACAAGGTCTGACACAATGGTCTCTTGTAAAAATTGATAAGGCTCGGAACTCCGAACTACTTAATTAAGGTGGTAGCTTCTTTTCTGGAGAATAGAAGTTTTGCGGGCTCGTCAGAGAACGCACTTTCTTCGAATAAACGCATCAGGGCGGGAGTGCCGCAAGGCTCACCTCTCTCTCCGATGTTGTATAATATTTATACTCATGATATTTCTCGAGGTAGATTTACGCAGCTCTATCTTTTCGCTGACGATACAGCAATTGCTTCGACTTCTAAGTCACCGCGCATTGTCGTTAGTCGGATGCAGCGTCACACAATCGAGCTGGAAAAATGGCTTTTGGCTTGGAAGATTCACCTGAATCCCGCAAAGACGAAAGTTATATTTTTTTCAAAGAGCAGTGTGCACTTTCAAAGAGCTTCACAGGCGGAGTAGACTTTCAAATAGGACTAAGGTCAACCTCTACAAGGTATTGGTCAGGCCGGTTCTCACTTATGGTGCACCTTCGTGGTGTAACATAAGCAAGACGGAGCTTAATAAGTTCCAGGTAATTCAAAACAAGGTGTTAAAAACTATCGCGGACGTACCTAGATATACATCCAACAGAGTACTTCACCGTGACTTTCAAATGCGGACGATAAATGAGTTTGTCTTGAAAGTTATTAAAGACTATTACCGACGCACAGACGTATCGACAAACCCACTAATCACAGGCTCACATACGAGATCTAGACAAGACATGACATATAAACTACCAAAAGACTGGCTCCCTGTTGGTCCAAATCCAAATCCATAGTAGAGAGGCACTATATGATATATATCAGAAAAAGGCGCCAAAACTTTGCAGACAAAAACTTTTAAAAGAAAACGCACGAACCAAAATTAATTAAGGCAAAAGCCGATATCAAAATTTCTATAAACGACAATACCTAAACCGTACGCAATAAGTAACAGATGTCAAAGGATAAAATCCTGACGTAAAAATACCTTCAAGGACCCGAATAGAATAATAGGTATAGGTACTACGCGAGGAACAGCCTGTATGAAGGGTGATACATTAGTCTCAATATTTATATGCATTTTAGTTTTGAGGGTACCGATTCCTTCCAATGCTGTACCGTATTAACTTGCGACTCGTAATTTTTACCAAACTGAAGAACACTTAATCGTATAATAGCCGAACGTCCTAAAATAGGCTTGCATAGCTCTTCAATTATGTAAATATCAGTACAGATTTTTTTATTTGCTTCAGATACTAAAGTAGCATGCAATACACCAAATATTTCTAAAGAAAAGCCTGAAGGGTCAGTTACGCATTCATCTGACCGAGAAAGATAGTCAACCATCTTTACGTCTAACATTTTTATAGGGATGCAAGTTATATCGGCACCTGAATCAATCATAAATGAAAATTTTTCATTTAATCGGTTGAGATTGGAGCGAGTGTGTGTTTACTTTACGTCTCTGTGTGATTCTGTCGGTCTATCGGTATTTTTTATGATACTTTCAAGTCCTTAATTGTTTTAGTGTGTATAGTTTCGTAGCTTTTGTTGTACCGGTTTGAATAGTGCTAAATTGAAAGGCGAAAATTATCGGGAGAAGCGGAACACTGAAAAACGTAAAAAGTATATGATGTCCTTCAACCGGTGTTAATATAAAAAGTGCCCGTCCTTATCAGTTGTAAACATAAACAAACATTCCAGTGAAAAGAGATTTTACCTTTTCTTATTCTGCCTTTTGTCCTATTTTTTGCCAGAATAAATTGAAGTTTTTGGATGTTGTCTTAATGACCGAATCTTAAAAGAGCCCAGGGTCGGACATCTTGCATTTTACTAATTTCGACTACCTGTTATTAAAATGAGAGATTAACTCTTCATTAAACTGCCAGCATTTTGCTGTTGAGAGCAGAAAAATAAGTGAGCTAATATGGGCGATCACCAAGACACTCTATTTAAGAGTTGCACAAAAGTAAAGTAGACGGATAACAATTCTTGTATTGAATGCTCACATATCTTTCATAAAAGCTGTACTTAAAGAATAGAATTTGTTACAATCGAGAGACACAAAATTCTGTGTTCCAAAAAATGCCAGAGGTTTAATGAATCCACTGACAGTGAAAGTGTTGATAAATTTGAAAACAGACTTAAGAAAGTACTTAAGGATAGAGATAACTATATACGCGATGTAAACGATAAACATAGCTCACAAATTGAACATTTTAAAGCAAAGTGTGAGCAATTGAGTAGCAAATGGAAGGACAGGGAAGCGATACCAAAAAGAAATAGAAAGCGCACGCAAGACTTCTCATATATGTCTGAAACTAAGAGTAACTTTATAAAGAAAATTAAGGAAAAATGTGATGAAATTTCTAAATTAAACAATAACATTTGTTTTACTCATAATAATAACATAAGATTAAAAGAGGAACTTCAATCAATTAAAAGTGAATACAATAAGATAAAAACTTAGCTCGAAGAACTAAATAGGATAAATAGAAATATGGTTGAAACAATACGAACATTGGAAGGCGAAAACAAAAGGTGTCCGACGAGTTATCTATTTTGCGTAATAACGGTCTTCTCGACATTGATGATGCGAGGGGTTTGCGATATAAGAATATAGCAGCAGAGATGCGTAGTAGTTCTGTGGCTCATCAAGCACTCCATTCCTCATAAACAAATAAATAACCAATTCTCACAAATTGAACACGTCTCAATTCAATTACGCAATGGAGTGGTGATGAGCACTGCCTACGCCCCTCCTCGTATCCGCCTAATAGATCGAGATATATGGCCGTTCTTCCGCGGCTTTGGTCAGGTACTCATGGCAGGTGATTTCAATGCACGCCACGAAATGTGGGGAAATAACCAGCGAGGAAACATGATCTTTAATTTTTTACTAAATGAAAATGTCCAGGTGATAGCAACAGACAAACCTACCCATTACCCTCCAAACAGGGCCAACGCCCACGTTTATAGATCTGTTTTTAAACAAAAATATACTAGAATTGCCCGACGCTGTCACACTGGACTATTTGTCTTCAGACCACCTTCCGGTACAAATTTTTTATATTGCACGAATGTTTTTCGAGTCCCCAACTAGCACCCTCCTGGCGGGCAAAATCCTCACTCTTTGTCCTCCCCGCAGGCGCCCGCTGGTAATGGCTAATATTCAGCTAAGACTAAGTCTGACACATCAATTGTCTTCGCTCAGTTATGGATGTGAGGTACCTAAATCCGAGGTGGTGTGAGCAACCGTGCCAAGGATGGAAGGCTGAGGGTCAAATCAGCTGTAACGAGCTCCTATAGTGGACCAGGCAATCACTATATGTATTAGCGCCTTGTCCTGGTACGCGGGCTCTGCCAGGATCGACCTTTATTCCCGAGCATACTTGTGGGACCAATATGGACAAACAAAATATACGAAAAATAAAGAACGCCGAGAGCAATCGGCTTGAGCTGCTAGGCGATGATCAACAAGCTGACAGAAAGTCTTGAGTCAGCTTTCGTTAGGAGCTGCCCGACCAAAAAGTCATATCCACCATGGTGGAAGGCGGACTTGGGTCTGCTAAGTAGAGACATGCGAAAGCTATAGCGAGCGGATAGAGCAGACAAGCGAAGCTGCTAGACTTAGAAAAGTGTTATCGAAGGACCTTAGTGTTTCTTCCTACCTAAGAAAAAGCGATGGGGCCTTTACAGAAAGTAGCAAAGACACCTCATTTTCCTGCGATCACACTGGCAGCAGTGGCTCCCATTGATCAAGGAGGTACCCCGGATATGAATAATATTAAATCGGTGGTAACTAGCGATAAGCTTGAATGGGCGATAGACTCATTTGAACCCTACAAATCACCCGGATTAGAAGGGATAATGCCCACCATTGGTAATATACAGAGGCAGCTTGTACTGTGCACACATGCCTGCAGACTGGAAAAGGATAAAAATAGTCTTCATACCAAAGGCTGGTAAACGCAGTCATACAACCGCCAAGGACTTCAGACCGATTAGCCTATCTTCGTTTCTTATCAAATGCTAGACCGGCAATTAGATCTATATATTAAAAACTCGATACCGGAAGGAGAGCTGAGCTCGTCTCAACATGCCTATACTAAAGGCAAATCAGTGGAAACTGCGCTACACGAGGTGGTAGGCGCCATTGAAAAATAAAGAGTACACTCTAGGAACTTTCCTGGACATCGAAGGAGTCTTTAACAATCTCACGACCAACTACATCTGCCGTTGGATTTATAAGATGTTAAAAGGCCGCCAAATCTACTCCAGTTTAGGTAGCAGTAAGATGGTCAGATTTGTCGTAAGAGGAACTCCGCAAGGCGGGGTGCTGTCACCAACACTCTGGCCAATAGTTTTGAACAAAGTTCTTATAACATTGGAAAAAGCTGGAATTAAAGTGGTTGCATATGCTGACGATTTAGTTATACTGGTGTCAGGCAAGTTTCTAAACATCATCAGCGATCTAACAGGAACAGCGCTTCAAAATCTTCAACGCTGGGCCTCGAGATTTGGCCTACAAATTAACCAAGAAAAAACGGAGCTAGTCCTATTCACACGCAGAAAGGTGATTGAGAACTTCAGGCTCCCAGTCCTGGACAACAGTACCTTGGTGCCAAAAGCAAGAGCAAAGTATCTGGGACTGATACTTAATTCCAAGCTAAACTGGACCATGAACTTACAAGAACGAGTCAATAAGGCGTCAGTTGCGTTCTATGCCTGCAAAAAAGCCATCGGGAAAAAGTGGGGATGGAAACCCCTATATAGTACACTGGATTTATACGGCCATTGTAAGACCTATACTAACCTACGGGGTCCTGGTCTGGTGAACTCTTTTGGAAAAAGTAGTACACACAAAGAAACTAACAAAGATACAACGGGCATGTTGTTTAAGGGTAACTGGTGCCCTTCACTCCACACCGACGGCGGCTTTAGAAGTGATGTTACATCTACTGCCCGTGGACATTTATGGAAAAAGTATGGCTGCAAAGAGTGCTTTATGACTAAAAGAGTCGAAATGCTGGAGCGACACCAACTACGGGCACAGCAGTATACTAAGGAAATATCCAGTCCAAAATTTGCAAGAGCGACTGATTACATCGTCCCACTTACAGACTTCGGAGAGGGATTTTATGTCCTCATTCCGACTAGGGAAGAGTGGGAGGGCAATCAGTTAACAATGGAGACAGACCACTCAATTTTCACCGACGGTTTAAAAATGGACGTCGGAGTAGGAGCTGGTATCTTCTCCGAGAGCATGAAAATACAGAGGTCATATAGACTTCCGGACTACTGCAGCATTTTTCAAGCAGAAGTGATGGCAGTAGATAAAACAGTAAAAATCCTGCAAGAACGTCAAAACCTGAGAGCAGCTGCGTCAATAGCTATCTATACACTATCGGCAAAGTAAAACTTTGCAGGCCAATTTTAATGCAATAGAATAGTAGGGTTATAAAATGCCTAAGATTAAAAAGGGAACGACAGCGATTTCCCCTATTCCCCTTCCAATACGACGAGAACAAACGAGAGTATTCCTTTCGCGCGGCCTCGGAACTGCTGGATTTTGCGACGTTGTCACGTAGACTTTTCGAACCTAAGTTTTTAATATTTTATTGGGGAAGACAACATAAATAATTTCATTTTTACTGGTTGATCGAAACCCTGCCCTTTGCTTTCGCGGGTGGCGGTACTATGCAAGACTTGTAAGGACTGGTGGGGCGGCTACGGCAAGGCTCATATTCACAGAGTCTTTTGCATAGAAAGGAGTAAATTATTATTTAAAAGAAATGCATTCGCGTGAACAGAAAATTAATATAGTTTTTTCCACTACTAACCTATAACATCGCTATTATTGACCGATTATTAACGCTAGAAATCGTTTTTCTCTACCTTATAAGTCATTATTGACCATGGTCAATAATAAGCCATTGAAATCCATTATTGACCGATCTTTGACCTTAACCGAATTTTGTTTGAACGCAGGTAACTTGATTTTTTAATTCCACAACATCAATTCATTGTGGTTAGGCAACCAGATAATTATCAATACATATTAGATTACTTGATATTGTAAAATATCGATACAATCAACATTTTTTCTGCTTCCATCCTTAATTCGGGAGGTGTACACATAATATTATCACTAACATTTTCTTCGCTCATTTTTAAAAAAAACGCAAAACTCGTGAAATCTGATGACACAAATGAACACAAATTGACATTGACAAAGCCACCTGACAAAACAACAAAATATTTTGCCAATTCCAAAGCGCAGGTAACTTGATTAAAAAATATACTTATACCTACCTATAATTATTTATAATTATTAATACTATAAAGATAAATGTCATATAAAAGTTTGTAGTAGTGGAAAAAATAATATATTAACCACGGTTTAGACAGCTTATTATAGCCCTCGCGTCTTAAATCCCTCGTCGCTTCGCTCCTCGTGATTTAAACACGCCGCTCGGGCAATAATGATTGCTGTCTAAACCTTGGTTAATAATATACTATTATGGTATTCCAAAACTGAAAGTGCCGAAGGTGTTGTTGGACAATTTGCATTTGCGTACCCTGATCAACAGGTTCCTTCCCGCCAAACGATTATTAATATTTATAATCGTTATAAAAAATCAGGGTGCATTAACCAATGTGGTAAATGCTATCACGAGGATCAACAAGCCCGTCCTATTCCTGAAGAAAGAGTCGAGAGGGACGAAAATGTATGCGCTTTTGTGGAAGCAAGTGAGCCATGTTCCAGCACCCATATTTCTCAACAAATTGGCATTCCAGACCGCACAGTTAGACATGTTTTAAAAAAGCATGGGTATAAATCCTATAAAATGAAAACTACCCAAGAAATTTTTCCAGATGATTTTATGAGGCAAATTGATGAAAATGAAGATTTTTTAAAAAATATTCTGTTTACGGATGAATCATCATATTCTCTTCATGGTTATCATAATCCTGCAGTCGCCAGATATTGGTCACGGGAAAATAAACATTTAAGTGCGCCTTTGCGGACACAATATCCCAAAAAATTAAACTGTTGGGCGGGTATTTTGGGCGACAATATTGTAGGACCTTTTGTCATTGACGGCAACTTAAATGGGGAAAAATATTTGCAGATGCTGCAAGAGAAAATAATACCAGCTGTGTGTGCCTTGAATGTTAATTTCGAAGAAATTTGGTTTCAGCAGGATGGTTGCCCTGCTCACAATGCAAGGCGAGTTCAGGAATTTTTGAGTATGATATTTCCTGAACGGCTTATTTGTGGCAGAGGTACCATACCATGGCCGGCAAGGTCACCGGATTTGACTCCCCTCGACTTTTTTTTGTGGGGCCACTTAACACGACTAATTTACAGGTATCCACATGAGAGGCCTGTAAATTTAGTTGACTTAAGAGCAAAAATATTCGACATTACTAATTCCATAACACCGGAGGTATTGTCGAATGTTAGGACGGAGTTTTATGATCGGCTCGGGTATTGCGAAGCCCAGCAAGGCAATATCTTCGAGCATTTATTAAAATGACTTTTTTAGTTTTATACCATTTTAAGAATACTTATTGTTTAAAGTTATTTTTAAATTAGAATTACCATTAATTTTATTTCTTTTAAAGAATGTTCATGAGTTTATTTTTTTTTAGAATAACAGGTTTTATTTTACTTTTGTGCTTAAGGCCGATAAAAATTTGAACACCTTAAAATTACTGTTAGTTATAGGTATTAATAGAACTACCAGTGATAAACATGACCGCAAAAAAACGACGTCGTAAAACATCGCACAAAATGCGATTGACAATCACTACTGCTCCAATATCTGGCTGATACGATACTGTGGTCGCCCGTCGCCCACCTACCGTGCCCGCTAGTATTCCCCTCTACTATAAAAGCGTATTGGTCGGTGGAAGGGGAATCGGCTAGAGCATGATTTTGTCTGTCTTTATTTCTCTCGAGCCTTTGCCTATACCGTTTTATCGCACTGAAAACCTCCGCATGTAAGATAAATACTTGCCAATAGTGTATAGATAGTCAGTAGTATATTTAAGTGAGGGCATCCACACAACCCCATGAGAGTGTGGCCACACGGTAACATATTTACATCTTCCTACACGATTAAGAGTGTCGCCACACAAACCTGTATAAATAGATTTAATTATTTCATTTACATCTTCCTACACGATTGAGAGTGCCGCCACACAAACCTGTATGAATAGATTTAATTATTTCATTTACATATTCCTACACGATTGAGAGTGCCGCCACACAAACCTGTATAAATAGATCTAATTATTTCATTTACATCTTCCTACACGATTGGGATTGCCGCCACACAAACCTGTATAAATAGATCTAATTATATAATTTTACGAGATTATTTCTTCCTAACTTTAATCCCACTTAAGTAAAGTAGGATAACTATAAGAGAGCCTAGATTTGAATGTTAATGCAAGACAACGCTTATACCTAACAATACAGTATGAAGATCTTAATTACTGAGATGTGTGAAGATTTTCTCATATCCAAAGCATATTCCCGTTTCTATGCCAGAACGGGTAACGATACCGAAGCCCAAGATATGGACTTGTATATCGAGCAAACAGAGCATGCTGATTTATGTCAAAAAGGAGCCGCAGCTTGTAAAGAATTTTTAAAATCTAAAAATTTGTATAAGTTATTGTTAGAATTTAGGATTTTAGGCCTAAAAGATAATATTTCATTAATTAGAAATCATATGCCTAAGAAAGAGTAATCTACAGGGTGTAACTAAATAAGTGTAAAACATTTAAGGGGGTGATTCCTCATCGAAAAAAAGATAGGATCTTTCATATAAACAAACTTTATTGGAGCATCCCTTATTAAGATACAGCCCCTTAAAGGGGGTACATAAAATTTGTTTAACAATTTTTTTCACAAGCACTAAAAAGTTACAATATTGAAATTAACCTGACATTTTCTACTACCAAAAAGACACTTAGCCAGTAATTGTCACTATCGCTAATAGCGGCCTACTAGATAAATTAGTTTCGTATTTTCGTTTTATGGCGATATGTATCTTGGTCGTAAAATAATTTTTTGCTGCGAACTGGTTTATTTTGGGCAAAAAATTCAAGAGACATTTTTTGTTTAGAATGAAACAGGCTATCGGAAATTAATTTTTAAATGGTAAACAAATAATAAGGCAAAAAGTTGCATTGGAAATAAATTTTAGGGGTTGCGTTTTCCACCCCTTACAACCATGTGGTAAACCAAATAAATTACTGGCTAAGTGTCTTTTTGGTAGTAGAAAGTGTCAGGTTAATTTCAATATTGTAACTTTTTTAGTGCTTGTGAAAAAAATTGTTAAACAAATTTTATGTACCCCCTTTAAGGGGCTGTATCTTAATAAGGGATGCTCCAATAAAGTTTGTTTATATGAAAGATCCTATCTTTTTTTCGATGAGGAATCAGCCCCTTAAATGTTTTACACTTATTTAGTTACACCCTGTATATTACATCATACCTAGTGTAAAAATAAATGAAACAATTGAATGAAAAAATAAAGTTTTTTTTCTTTTTTTTTTAATGAACAGCTAAAATTATTTTTGTTCAACCAAAAAGGCCAACCGATATCTTTCAGCTTTTCGAAAGGCCTTCCTGGCTGACTTTGACTGCTTTGGCGGGACCTGCCTTAGAATATTATGTGTTAACACATAATTTAGCGCATTATAGGTGTTTCCTGGCTCTAGATCCCAGGACAGGACCACAGGAACATCGTTAACAACTGGTGGGTACCAGTACAGGTCCACAGGAACCGAGGCTAATGGCGGGTCGTCCCAGGACAGGTCCACAGGAACAGAGACTGATGGCGGGTATACAGGAACAGAGGGTGTTGGCGGGTCGTCCCAGGACAGATCCACAGGAACATAGGCTGTTGGCGGGTCGTCCCAGAACAGATCCACAGGAACAGAGGCTGTTGGCGGGTCGTCCCAGGACAAATCCACAGGAACAGAGGCTGATGGCGGGTCGTCCCAGGACAGGTCCACAGGAACATAGCTGACAACTGGCGGGTCCCAAAACAGGTCCATAGGAGCAGTTAATGGCAGGGCAGTCAATAGTTTCACAGAGCTCATTGTTTAGATCAAATTCTTGAACTGCTTTTAACATTGAAAACGGAGCTTTTTATATGCTCGCTAAACCGAATAAAAACAAATTTTGCTTGAAACGGTTTTCTTTTTATTCTTATGTTAGTAAATTATATGTTGCATCATTCATGTCGAATATAGTAAACCTAGAAACACCAACTTTTACCTTGAGAACACGTGAGGTGATGTAAGTTGTCTTATTGTTATTCTTATTGTTATTCTCTCAGTAACCCGGCGGAGAAAAAAAAATTAGTCATTAAGTAAATATGTTCTTCCTCGGGGCGCACGATAATGACGTTTTACTTACTTGAACAACTTTTTTAAAACTATAGTTTAAAATTTTTAACATCTTTAAATTGTAAGGCTTTAACCTTAGTGATAAAATAATTTTGTTAATTTTGTACCCCCCTGTATTATGACTAATCTATAATTTTTGATATTGGACCGCCCGACGTCCTTTTTTAAATAAAAATATTGTGTTGTTAATTTTGTACCCCCCTGTATTACGACTAATCTATAATTTTTGGTATTGGACCGCCTGACGTCCTTTTTTTAAATAAAAATATTGTGGTACTTCAGAGTACCTATAGGTCTTGGCCCCCTGTAGGGACAAATATACTGAAAGGGTTAAATGTTTCATTATGCATAATTTCAACGACAACTTTTACTTTTTGAATTATGCAGGCTTGGCTTTGTTGTGAGAAAACGTGAGCTGATGTAATTAGTTTTGTTATGTTATTGTATCGCTTTTAACGACAACTTTTTTACTTTTCGAATTATGCAGGCTTAGAGTTGTTATAAAACGTGATGCGAGGTACTATAAATACTCAGTTTCGCTCGAATGTCTTTACTTAAACGTATGTGTAATGAGTGCCTCCTGTAGCAGTTTAGTTAAACAAGTTGTTAATAAATTAGACAATATAATAATTCCAGCAAGCGAGGTTAGTAATAATAATAATAATAATAAATCTATAGACAAAGAATTTAGTTCTTTATCTCCATTGTTTGACTCTGAAGATATTTTTAAAAAAGACTTAAGTTTCACCCATAAAATTAATCAAATTATACAAGAACTAGAAGGTATAGATAAGGAAGCATCATTAGTTCCTATCGGGCCGAATAATTTTCCTAAACAATTCGATTCTATTTCAACACAAACAAATAATAAACTCGTGAACGTGGGAACACAAACTGAAGAGTGTTTTACTAATTTAGGCATTAAAAAAAATCTGTATTAGACAAACAAAGAAACAAGCGCAGAACCAAAGCTACCTTAATGAGCTTAAAATTTTGTTTAAATGACTTTTGCGAAAACCATGGAAAAAATTTAACAACTAGAGAGAAGTAGAAATGGGTAAAAATTAATGAAGTATTTGGTACAAGTGTTAATAATATAGCAGAGAATTTTTTATAGTATTACAACGTGCAAGAGCTTATTATTTGTATATTATAATAATTCTAGTTTTTTCTCCCACTATTTTTCTGAGTATTAAAAGTAAATTTTAGTTAAATATCACTTAATTAACACTGGTAATTCCTAGATTGTATAGCAGGTTTTTAACACAAACTTTAAGTAAGAAAAGAAAAAACAATGGCATTTGAGTGTACAAAATGCAACAAATCATTTAAAAGGCTTCTGGCCCTGACGATATTCCAGTCATTGTAATTAAGACATGCGCTGACGAACTGACACCGGTATTTTGTAGGCTTTTTAACTTATCCTACAAAAAAGGAATATTTCCTTCTTGCTGGAAAACTGCGACAGTCCAGCCCATACCCAAAAAAGGCAAGAAGACTTTGCCAAACAACTATCGTCCAGTCGCATTGCTCTCGGTTATATCAAAAGTTATGGAGAAGGCTATCAACGAAAAATTACTAAAATACCTGGAAGGCTTCAACATTATTAGTGACCGCCAGTATGGATTCCGTAAGTCTAGATCAACAGGAGACCTTCTCGCTTATGTTACTCATGTTTGGAACAACGCAATAGAACACCATGGGGAGTCCCGGGCGGTAGCACTGGACATTTCCAAGGCTTTTGACCGAAGTAGTATATAGAAGGGATATTGAGGAGGTAAAATGAGTAAATCTACTTTAAACCGCCAATAATAGGTTGGGAAGATGAGGAGTAAATGTGGTTCAGACCATAACAAAACAGAGATGGAGGAGGAGGAGGAGGAGGAGGAGGAAGAGTAAAAAATCACAACCACCACCATTCAAAGAACAAGGATGGAAATTTCCACAATATAAAAGATGTTACAAATCTTTCAGGTTAGTTTAGAATTATGGCTGATTCTGTACGAGATGGGTTATTTGAAACTCTTAAAAAAATTGAAAATGATTTTTGTGATCTAGTTAATGAATGTGTAGAAAAGGCCATGCAGAGTAATCCAGACTTCTGTCATATGTATAATGCTGATGCTGATTATTTTAGACGTGGTGTGGAAATGATACAGAACTACTATGAAACAGAAGATATGCTCAAGCTTGTTGAAGATTGTAGGACAAATGGTTTTATTGAAGAGTTGTTCGAGTTTAAAGAATTTGTGTCACCAAATGATACGGCTGCATATAAACTAATATTAAGTGTTGTGGAAGAGGCGCAACTTGCTGAGATGGGTCCCAGTCCGTTATTTCGTTATGTGTGATTAGTGAAGTGAAAATATTAAACATGGAGACAATAGTTACTGAAATGTATGAAAACTTTATTATCTCAGAAGCTTGTTCGCGTTATTATGCTCTAGTGGGTGATGATGATGATGCTGAAGCACAAAATTTTCCGTGGTACATAGACTATATGGAGCATGCTTCTCAGTGTAAAAAAAGCTTCCAAAGCATGCTTGAACTTTTTAAAGACAAAGAATTTAATAAAATTAGTTATAGAACTTAAAAGGTTAGGTTTATATGAAGATATTAATGTAATAAAAACGAAATATAATGAAATAAAACAATAAATAAGATTTGATTTTTTTATTCATTCATAAAAAAATTATCATACAAATAAAATACATTATAAAGAGCACACATAGCTGGTGTCTTAGTATGAAAAAAACATTTTGGTGTTGATAAATGTAGAAGTGGTTTTTCATTTAATTCTACTATTGGTTTGGTACAATACTTCTTGATATAGTCAACCTTTTCACCTCCTTTAATAAAAACAAATGTTGCATCTCTTGTTAGCTCGTCAATAATGGTGGAAAAATAATGAAGGGGTGTATATCCAACATTCCAGTTTATGCAATGATAGTTTTTCATCAACCACAAAGCTTGTTTGTGTAAATCTGGTGAAGGTAACCGTAACGGAAATGGTTGCTTAAACACATAGTGGCCAATTCTATTCCCATCATATGTAGCCAACTCCTTTGGAATAAACTTGTTATGCTCATCCTTAAATCCCTGCACATCCAAAACTAATCGCATATTTTTAACAATGAAAATTTCTTTAAGATAAATTTTTTAGATGTATACTCTCGAATTTGATTTTTTAAACCCTTTAATTTTTGAATAAAAATTTCAATGTGTTGCATGTTAGGTGAAGACATGCTTATGACTACACAAGTACTAGTTAAGAAACTTAAATAAGCTTAGTTTATAAGGGAGGGGATTATAGTTGTTTAACAATTTTTGTGAGTGGATTATAGCTAAAAATTTTATCATGTATTACGAGGCAATATGCTGATGTTTTAGCAACCATTTTTTTTTTGTTTCAAATTCAATCCTCATAGTTACAGGACCAGTTTGCAACAAATCCCTTTGATGTGAACAATTAATGTATGTAATAGGTGCATTACTCTTAAATTCTGCAGGATTAAAAATTGGTTCCATTGGTGAGTTATAATACACTTGACGAAAATCAGAAAACATTTCATACAGTGTGGCAAATTTGTTGTTTTTGAAATCGAGTTGAAGATCGTTATACGGATATCTTTCAGAGTTTAAAAACACATTTATATTTCTTAATTCGCAATGATCAAATTTGCTCATATCCATTTTTATATTACCACGTCTATTTTTCTGGAAAGCGATTAAAACATGACGGGGTGTTTCAACCTTAGTGGAAGTTTTTACAGGCCAGTTGTGTCTTGTTGTTTCCAATAATTCAGGATATTCAACCAACTCCCAACTGCGGAAAGTAATTAGTATGTCACTATTCCTATCGATAAGTTTTGTTAATGCTAATTCTTGTGGGATTGCCACAGTAAGGTGAGGAACTCGCCAACAAAGCCTCGTTATTACAATTTTTAATGTTTCATTTTCCTCACTGGTGCGCAATAAAGCGTCAGTGGTATCATTATTTCTAATGAGTATAAGTTCTTGTTGAGCATTTAAAATAATTTTATTATAATCTTCAAAAAATCCAGAATACATCTTTAATGGCACACATAAAGAAACACTCCCTTTGTCGTCAGTCATAATTTTTTCTGCAGCTTTTGCTTTTGGATACCATCCCGCATTTTCTAATTTTGCACTCTCATTTTGATTAAACGATGTATATCCCTTAAGTGTTGAAGTGATGCCAATATCTCTAACAGAGTCAATAGTGACACCATTTAAAACATAACGCATTTCCTTAAACAAGAATGCTGGGGCATTGTTGATTAATACAGTGTTTCTTAATGGAGTACCATCCTCTTTAGTAACTTGTAATTTTTAATATATTTCACTTTTGCAAGGTAATGGATACTTTCCAGTCTGCTGTAAAGCAATCCTAATTTCATCATTCGGTCCAAGTTTTGTGGAATTAAAGGGGTCAAAGGAAAATACCTCCCAACTTAGTATTGAATCATCAACAAGAACATTTTCTTTAACGTTTAAAAATTCCATTTTTAACTTTAAACCCCAAACTTAATAGAAATTGACGATTTGAAGGTGTTAGTCTTCGCGAGTTTGGTTTATTACTAAATAAGTTTCGATTGATTTCATTCTTATTAAGCTTTCCACCAAATTGACTTCTGTTATAAATGATCACCATCGCTCATCTAATTTTTTAAGATGTAGTCTTAGCGTTATGGTTTCTTCTCTAAAATTAACACGTTCCCCCTCTTGATCCAATATTTTAATAGTAATTTTATCTATTACTTTAGCAGTAACTGGAAAATATATAACGTTTTGGGGTGATTCTATGATTTTAAAACCAGAAGCTACACTGGGAAAAAATTGATGGATTATATGAACAGGATCACCATTTAAGTATGAACCTTCAGCGATACTACAATCGATATTTATAGAGTTTACTTTAATTATTTCTGCAGGTCGTTCAGAAATATGAACTTCTCCTGAATCAAGAATCTGATTTTCAAATCCCAACAATGTGCCTATAGAGCCCTGTCTAAAAATAATATTTTCGGAGCATTTAATTACTGAACGCAACGTATTATTATTAGCACGAAGATAAAACGAAATTTCTTTTTCCTCCAATTTGTTTTGAAGCAATTTATTAATATTATCAATTTCATAACTTCCCGGAGGAATAGTTACAAAATTGCCTGATTCGCCGTAAAAGAAGCGATTATTACTCTCATCAATGTTGGGAATTGCATTAAATGTTTCAAAATTTACAAGTCCTATAACATAGTCGATATTTTCTTCTAGATAAATCGGAGGATGAAATTCAGATGTTAAAATGGCAGAATTGCCACTAATAACAAAACTATAGGACATGTCACTTTAATATTTCGACAACGAATAAATCTTTATTGCACATCATGTATTATTATAAAGAAATTTTAGACATAATTGGCCACAATTTGTAGTGTTAAAAGTTTGATACCGATTGTAATTATAATTTATAACATTTTTATTTTTGTTACTGAAAAAATATTTTATTAATTCAGCTGGAGGCCGTAAATTGCCATAGCTGTCAAAGTATGTTATTTGTGTTTTTTTTTATGTATGCAGTCCAATGAGTCCCATGACCATTAAAGTCATCTAAATTAATAATACCACATTCAGTTTCATTTATTTTTTTTTTTGGAGCTTATTTCGCATAAATATACCCCTAAACATGGGAATTTTTAGAAATTTGATGTATTTAAGTAAATCAAAATTAGTAAGAGTATTTAGGGGTATATGTTCTAGCAGTTTTTTGAATATGGTTTTAAATACAAACCACATCCCGTTTTATATGGTTTTAGATACAGACCGCTTCCTTTTTGTCCTACTGCTATAGAATGAAATGAGGTGACCAACAATATTTCAGAAAATTTAAACTATATTAAAAACAAAGTTGTTGAACACTTTAAATATGGATTGCAACAAAATCAACTGGGAATTTCAAATTTCGAAGAAGAGCTAAAGTTGCAAAATAAACGCTCCCTTGAAGTTTTCGAAAATATTAGCAATATAACGAAAAAACTAAAATTTTGTGAAGATCAAGTAACAACATTAGAGCAAAAATATAAACAGGAAGAAGGGCGTGGTAAAGAAACTCTAGAAAATATCGACAAGAAAATATTAGATTCTGAAGTAAAAGTAGGTCTCATAGAGAAACAGATAAGTGGCATTGCTAGTTTACAACAAGAAACTCAGAAGGCGCTATTTAAATTACAAACTAATATAAAAGATACATCAAAAATCGACGACATTCAAAAAATGTTGACAAAGGATCTTAAAACAAAGTTTCAAAAATTTTCAAGTATGGTTTATGATAGGATTTCAATGGAAGTGGAACATTTCAAAGATGTTTATGATGGAATGAATAAGAATACAAAAAATATTGAAAGGATGTTGAATTTACATTTACTGACTCACAAGAAGGATGGGGACAAATTAGTGGCATTAAAAGAACAATTCGAAATTATGTCACAACAATATTCAGAATTAAAATCTATAGAACATTTGAATAAAGAAGACATAGTAATTATTAAAACAACTTTACAAGAGAATAATAATATTTCATTAAAAATTTTAGACATTGAGAAAAAAGTTGATGAAATTAAGAACTTGGGTGCAGATTCAGATATGAATGCCAATATTAATCAAATTATTAAAGATGTTAAATCATTGGAAGAATTCATCAAAAATGAAAATATAATTTTAAAAGCGAATGTTGAAAGAATAAATGAAATAATGAATACAAAAATTAAGGAGGTAGTATTTTTTAATACAAAAGAAAAAATTAAAGGATTTAGAAATGATGTTGAAAATTTAAATACAACTATAGGA
Organism: Polydrusus tereticollis; assembly: GCA_963920685.1. NCBI lineage: Eukaryota > Metazoa > Arthropoda > Insecta > Coleoptera > Curculionidae > Polydrusus > Polydrusus tereticollis. Next base: position 50,291,716 of record OY987335.1, on the reverse strand, counting down.
GAAATAGTAGATAGTTTTCTTAATGGTCGACAAATATATGAGATATCTTTGATAGAAAGGCGAACTGTTGTTGGCATTCAATTATCCATAAAAAATATAGTTAAGAAATTAACTGAAGAAATCAATAAAATAGATGAAGGAATGGGTGAATTGGACACCATACTTAATCCAACATCTCTAAAATACCTAAACACAAAAATTAAGGAAAATTTGGATAATTTAAAAAAAGAAATTGATAAAATTAAGGAATACTTAAAAGAAGAGGATAAAGTAATTTTAAATCAAAGCCTTAAAGAATGGGATGATACGTATAAAAGCTATTGGGACAATTTTTTTCTTAAATCATAATGTCTCACACTAAAGAGGTGGTTGTGAACGAATTACATAAACCTGCTAGAAAAAATTACAAAAGGAGAAGAACAATCGTTAAAGGATTAAACGATCTTTGGCAGGCTGATTTAGTGGAAATGCAACCATACGCCAAAATAAATAAAGGATATAGATACATTTTAGTAGTAATAAATGTATTTTCAAAATATGTTTGGGCACAACCACTTAAAAGTAAACAGGGAAAAGATGTGACTCTAGCTATGAAAGTTATATTAGACAAGACAATTAACCCAAAAAATTTGCAAACCGATCTTGGAAAGGAATTTTATAATAAAAATTTAATCAGCTTATGAGTGATTTTAAAATAAACCATTATAGTACTTTTTCCAATCTAAAAGCTAGTATAGTTGAGCGGGTTAATCGAACTATCAAAAATATCATGTGGAAATTTTTTAGCAACCAAGGTAGTTATAAATGGTATATCGCTTTGCCAACTATAATAGAAAAATATAATAATACTGTTCACAGAACTATTGGATATAAACCTATCGATGTTAATCTCAAAAATGAAAAATCAATATTATTAAATTCATACACTTTTAAGAAAATTATAGATTTGGAACATAGTAAATTTAAAGTGTATGATTTTGTTAGAATTTCCAAACAAAGAGAGGCGTTTGATAAGGGGTATACTCCGAATTGGTCCACTGAAATATTTCAAATAAGGAAAGTGAAGTTGACAAATCCAACCACATATCTCCTAAAAGATGATAAGAATGAAAATATTGAAGGTGGGTTTTATGAAGAAGAGTTACAGAAAGTGAAATATCCCGATGTGTACTTAGTTGAAAAAATATTAAGAAAAAAAGGAAGTAAGGTGTTTGTTAAGTGGTTGGGATTAAATAAATCGCATAATTCATGGACTCTAAAAAAAGATGTATTATAAAACTAACATTTAGATATTTAAAATAAAACAATGAAAATATTCAAACCAACTTTTTTATTATTTAAACCTTTGACTGTAAATGAAATGTCTATGATTTACATCTAATATTTTACATATTGTTTTTTCACGTTGTTTTATCCTTTCTTCAAAACGAAGTCTATCCAGATAGTGTCTTTGATAATCTCCTTTTCGTGCTTGCCTAGACGCATAGTTCCACACAATTAAAAGATACAGTTTGTTTTCACATTCATTAATATTCACCGAGTTCTTCACAGTATTTTATTTTTGGGGGTGCTCTTCTTAATTTTACTTCCATTGCCTCTGGGTGTATTATTAGCATCTCTAGCATTGTACTAACATTTTCACTATTAGAACATTGTCTGTGGTTTAATACATTGTGAACATCCGTAAACAAGTCTCGAGAAGTATTTAAAGTATTTTGAAACACATTAATATATTTTTGAAATTCCTGTTTCCTAAGGATTTCTATTCTGTAATCAATTAACTCTTGTATTTCAAACAATTTATCCATAGTATCTCTAGCAAGGTATAGATAATCCACATCACCCACTTGAAGTTTAATAACACAACACTCATTAATTTGTTCAAAATGTATTATAATATCACCAAACTTGATCGGAAATGGATTGTTATTTGATGAATAGAAATAGTTGACTATTACTCCCTGATACTTTAGAATATTTTTCCAATCCTCTTCACTTAGAATAATATTATATCCTTTTTGACTGCAAATAGAAATTTTTGGAGAAAAATCATTTAAGCTAATTCCAACAGACACATATTTTGAAAATGAATTATTCAAATTGTATACCTTACTATTTAAAAGCTTTTCTTTACATATTTTTTTTAAACTACCACTTTTAGGGTTACTACTATATGCTTGAAATGTCGACATCTTAAAGAACTAAACTGTTAAGGTTACATTCCTTTTTATAGATCTCTCTCCACCCGAAACTAGATTGAGGAGGGTGTTGGTGTTAAGGAGTGAATTAAAATACAACTATACCATTATCTAAATTTATTAAATAAAATTGAAATTATGCTGTGACAATCCCACAGCAATATCATTAGCTTAAATGGCTAAAAATATTTTTACCATTGTCAATACAATACACAACACAACAATTATTGGATCAATCTTAAAAATTATTGGAGAAGTGTTACAACTGACACTTTCGTTAGTTTTATACTTGCTATACCATAAACATTCAGCAAATTCACAGTTTTTGGACAATCTATAATGTTCAATAATAGGACAATCATAACTAGTCCACTGAAATATTTCAACACCACAGTAGAAACATTTACATACATCCTCGATTGATGTATAATAAAAACCAGAACTCGCCAACATATCTGGAGATGGTTTCCCAATCCATTTCTTAAAAGAGGATAATCTTGTTTGATACTTTTTAAATAAGCAATCAATTTCTTCGTCAAATGATTCTAAGCACATATTTGATGTGAGCAAAGATTCTTTATAAATATTAAAATTTCTGAATGATTCTTATATTTATTTATTTAACCTATGTGGAGAGGGATACATCATTTTCATATTCCATAAACCACAAATAAAATGGAATATCCTGGTGTCCCCATGCTAAAGTGTCAAAACTGTGTGGTATTTTAAATCTTTTATTATCAGATGAAGTTAGTGCCAACTTGTTTACCATTTCAGTATAAATATTATGTGAGCGAGATCTAAACATATACATTGAACAAAAGGTTCTCGAATTTTTCTCTACAACTTCTTTATAATGTACAAGATCTAACTGTTTATTAATACTACTTTTTTTAACCCCTTTAGCTTTTTTAAGTAAACAAGTTTCTGTTTTAATACAATAAGCTTTCGCCCCCGTACCATAAAAACATTGAATTGGTTTACCAGCATATTCATCCTTAAATTTACCGACAATGGACTTAGTTATGGGCATATTATGAATATTATCTTTAAAGTTTGATGTGTCATACATATCAATATTATTTTTTATATCTTCATATACATTGTCAGTTTCAATTTCTAAAATAAGGGAGTCTGTATCTGTATATAATAATTTCACTTTATCTTTATATAATTCTTTCAAAAAACCATAAAAAAATTCATACATAACATTTTTAGATATATCTAAAATAGAAAATCCAACATAAACTGGCTTGTTATATTTAACTAATACTTTTTGCATTTGAATTGCAACTAAATGTTCTGAAAATATAGTGTGATCTTTAAAGTATGGTTTTGCTATTAAATTTTCAGCACCATTTTTATTTTTATTTTTAGCCCAAGTAGTCACCAACCTTACATCTGTCCTAGTGTCAACATTTTCCATAGTTTTACCATATATGCTATTATTTGCCAATTTATATGTGCTTCTTTCAAACTCGTTTTCAGATTCATTTCTTAGTTTGGTGTTAAAGTCAATATATTTTTTTAACCATGGAGATTGGGTGGAGCGTATGACTCTATGTATTTTAGTTAGTTTCACTCCATAATTTATGCATTGTTTTAAAGATGTATAATGAATTATATATTTTTGTTTATTATTTAAATTTGGAATTAACTTAAAACTTTTCGAGTCTTGAGGTTTTATATTTTCAGGGCAAAATGGATATTCATTGTGAGATTCATGTAAATTCTGAGGATATTCTAAATCAACCTCCAACACATAACCTCTTTGGGATGTGTCAGAAACATCCATTATATTTAAATTTTAATTTCTTTTTCTGAGAGCCAAGCAAAATTATTTTGTGGTAGATATTGTGACATTGCATATCCGTAAAGGTTGGTGGCGTCTAGGTACATGATGTATTTATTTGGTTGTGATTTATCATAACCTGATAAGAATTTGTTGTTTGCTATAGATTTTCTACTTATACATGTACTAACTCCGCCCCTTATATTATTTTTAAAAAAATGTAACATATCTGGATCGGTTAGTAATTCTAAACTTACATTAGTCATGCGCATGCATGCATCCAGGCTTAAACCTGGAAAACTATAATACTGGACACCTTCTACTTTATACTTATTCAAACACGTCTTTCTAAAATTTTGAAATATATCTGCCAATAGCAATACATCAGATTTGAGATATATGTCTGAATAATCACCAATTGTAGTACAGTGAAAAATATTCCAAACATGTTTTGCGCGCTCATATTCTGCATCAGTAATATGCTCATCTGTTAAATTATTGTAAAATTGTTCTTTTTCTGGTAGAGCAACATTATCTAATTTATGAAAATCGTCAATGTATCCATAAGGGAATACACCCTTTTGACGAATATATTTAAATTGTTCATAATCAGTAAAATATTTCCTAATTTCGCAACATTGATTGTCACTAAGTGTATCAGATAATTTTGCCAAAGAATATGGTAAGAATTGAAAAGAATCTATAAATCTAAGTCTAATATACTTTTTCTTTGGTGTGTTAGTTTTTTTTATCAATATATGTGCCAACTTCGATACACTTTTCAAATGAGATATATTTTTCTTTATTTTGTGCAATAACAGATAACTGTTCTTTGTTCTGGCATAATTTTTTTATAAATAAATGTGAATCATAATTTCTCAAGTTGTGAAACACAACTGGAAAAAAATTTGGAAGTTTATAATTTAAATTACATACAGAATGGGCAGGACCTCTATATTTGCCTGTTATGTGGCAGTGGTCTGCAACTTTAATTTGATTATTTAATATTGGGTTTTCACAAATATGACAATCATTGTTGTAATTGTAACTTAATTTCTCCATTCCATTTAATTCAAGCATTGGTTTAATTGTTTTTGATATTTATTATATAATATGTGAACATCTCTTTCCAGAAAATGTATAAAAGTTTGATCACAATTAGGACCTCTAGAGAATTCATATTTCGATATACTGTCATCAAAAGAGCACTTAATGTAATATGCAAATGAGTGTGGAATGTGTTCAACTTTTTTGATTGTGTAAGAACTATTGGGATCCAAATTATTTTCATTATTACTAATCGGTTTTAGTATACATTCAAAATCTGCATATATGACAAATAGAACTTCCATTTGTTTTTCAATGTTTTCAAACTTAAGAATATTTTCTGGAACATTATTACCATATTTATCTATTTTCAATTCCGTTGACGGTAAAGTCATTCTAACAAAATCACAATCATTCGCAACATGTCTAACCAATAATTCTTCACTACCAAAAAATTGCAAACACCCATCACAAAGATATTTTTTGTCATTATGTTTAGACAATTGTTTATTAAGTAATTTTGATAAATCAGAAATATAACAATAATGAAAATTTCCAAAGTCATCACCAATTAGCAGTAAATTAACATGGTGATCTAGTTTAGTTTTTGTATAATGTAGTGGTCCAATTATTTCATACTGTTTTTTAAAAGTTGTTTGAATTTTTTCTAATGTATAAACATTAATTGAAATATTATTTTGTTTTTCGAATTTTGGGATATCTTTAATATTTATAGGAAAGTCAATACCTGTTAAATTTAAAACTGTTGAATAATGTGGATATGATGTTATTGCAAAATCCATTCCGGAGGGTTGGAAGAGTGCTGCTACTACTGACCAAGCAAAACAGTATTCATCATTATTTTGAATATTGACTACAACTTTTTTCATTTTGATTTCTTCTGGCAGGTGTATGTGTGCAGTGGCTCTCAAGGGATTGAATTTGTTAATGTTTATTTCCAAATGTAAAAATTGGAGTAACATCCAACCTAAAAAAAAAAATATTGATATAATGTGGAAAATGTCATGAGGTGTTGGGCTTATGTTTATATTGCTAAATGGATTACCTGAATCTTTTTCCGCAAACTCACTCGATTTCCCATCAACAATCTTAATCATTTCATCCAATTCGAATGATATATTTGAACTATTACACATTACTCTATATGGGGTGTTAAATGATTTTATTTGCTTAGTTTCATCTCTCGGATTCATGTATAGACCAAATAATTCCAAGTTTAATTTAACGCAAGTGTGTCTTCGGATTTCATTTGCCATTATTTTGCTTACTTTGGGTGTCAGCTCATTAAAGAAGTCCACAATGTTTAAGTATATGGAGATTGGTGTAACCTTGTAAGAAATTATTCTCTCTTGAAAAGCTGATTTAATTACTTCTACTTGATCTTCAGTTGTACTGTGACTTGCATTTTTTTTATGTGAATTTGTTCTCATGTGATAAGGCCATAACTTCCCAATGATAAATTTTCGACATTTTTGACAATATTTCCATTCTAAAATAAAGGATGAGAGGGGATGAGAGGGGGGTGTCACAACAATTGTCTACTACTACTACTACTAGCTTTCAAAAATATTGTAAAAACTTACCAGACTTTGAATTTGGTGTAATTGAAGGGGTTGGTTGTTGTTTTCCTTCATCCACCTCACAAACAGTTTTTAAATGGCGTTTTAAATTATCTTTCCTGAAAAATTTTTTCTCACAAAATTAGCACTCAAAAGTCATTTTGCCACTCTTGTAGGAACGTTTGCGGAACAAGTAATAATATAAAGTTGTAGATTGTTTATGTTAAATACCTAGTGAAATTTAGGAGGGGGTCTAATTAAAAGAATTAACAAACTCATCGAAAAGTAACTCTAAACGTTTGAAATCTTGTTGACTTCGGTTTGTTGCTGAACTCTCAATGTGATCCAAATAAAAACGAAGGGATTTTAATTTTGCTGTACTTTTTAGTGACATTTTATCACTTGGTATTATTTTATTTTTTATTGGTTTAGTTGAAGGTGGTTGCACTGTTTTTGGAAAAAATATGTCTTCATCACTCATAATATCGTCATATGTCGGTAAATTTTGCGTATTGTTTGGTGAGATGTCTTCATCGCTCATAATATCGTCATATGTCGGTAAATTTTGCATATTGTTTGGTAAGATGTCTTCATCGCTTGTAATGTCATCATATGTCGGTAAATTTTGTGTTTTGGTTGGTGAGATAATGAGATTATTTGAATATATCCCTAAATAATCATTAATTAGAGTTGAATTATTACTGTCTTGTGTGTTACTTCATCATTTGTAAAAAATATATCTTTTGTCATATCGTCAAATTATGTCATGTTTATTGGGGTTTCCAATAGGTCAGAGTCAAATAAATTAAAGTTGATTTCACTAAATGTGTCTGAAATTATTTCTTTGTCTGCTATTTCATTGATATTACTCTCAGGAAAAATTAAAAATTCGTTTAAAACATTTTTGATTTTTGCTGATTCACCATGTGCCATTTTATTAACTTAACTTAAGATTTTTCGATGAGTTTGCTACACACAAAATTTATTATGTACTAGAGTATTTATTTTCACGCACGCTAGTGTTCAAGAAGAAGATTCTTGATGGACTAGTATTATTTTAGATTGTAGGAAACTGGAAGTATGATTATTCTTATAGAAACGGCGGGGAGAAGGTTTGGTTTGGCTGGTCTATGACGCTCTGCGATTTGGTTGGTCTATGACGCTCTGCGATTTGGTTGGTCTAGCTGGTCTATAACGCCCTGTGATTTGGTTGGTCTAGCTGGTCTGTGACACCCTGTGATTTGGTTGGCTGGACTGGTCTGTGACACCCTGTGATTTGGTTGGCCTGACTGGTCTGTAACGCTGTGATTTGGTCTGTAACGAACACCCTGTCATTCCACCAAACTACTATAAAAGTGTATAGTTTAGCGATTTTAATGTTCTTTGGTTAACGAATATATTGTTTTGAATATTGTGGTTGTGTAGTTTGTGCTAAAATGGATGCTGAATTTGATATTGATTTGCTCTTAAATATTGTGTCGCAGTTCGACTATGTGAAAGAAATGAATCAAGATAACTTTGACTCTACGCTGACCAATTTGTTGCAAGGGGATATCAACAATTCGGCGATTGTCGAAGTGGAATCTGGAGACGAAGACCTAGACCTAGACATGGAAGACGACATGGCTAGGATGAATATCAGTCTAGTCAATTCGCCGCAAGAACAAAACTATCTGGATGTTGTTTTTTGTGTAACTCAAAGTTATGTTATAGTGCAAACTGCAAGAACTAATACATTGTGCCATTTTTGTTACTATATTCACCAATACTATTTAAATTCACAGGCGACACATAACCATGTTAATACCCATGTAAAGAGAAGGTTGAGGTATTTCAACCTCGATGTGCATTGTGTGCTGTGTTTAAGACCATTGTACCAAATTATTTTGCCCGAAGTTTGTTTACAATGTAATGTTGGGACTCGGCTCATTGAAGTTGATTGGGATAGCAATATCCCAATCATCCGATAATTTGCTTTACTAAAGATTTTATTTCATTTTGCAAATAAACACATTCCAAACAAATAATTTCGTTTTAATTTACTTTCAAGATATTGTCTTTAACTAGTTTTATTGTGACTTGAATTTGTAGTTTTTATTGTTTGGTATTTGAAGCACACATCTAAACTATTTTGTGGTGTAGCCAATTTGTTTCAATTTACTAAAATAATTTGTATTTTAAAAGACTTTTCAAGATTTGGAAGGTCTATGGTTGTATAGCAAAGTCATTTTGCTATGAAAACTTTTATTCTTGTAGTAATAGATATTCAATTCACCAAGCTTCTATTCTTAATAAGGTAGTATATCAAATTATTTTTTCTATCTAATAATACTCAAATATAAACACAATATTTTATTCACATAATAATATTATGTTTGATGACAATTCACATAGCTTTTATTCTTAATCTAAGACAATTATTCATTATTTAAAAAAAAAAACATTGTATATATGCTAGTAAAAGTTTGGAACCTCTTGCCTATATCTTTTAAAACATTAAATGATAATCAAACAACAAATAAGGTTGAAAAAGTTTCTTGTCAAAAAAGTGCTACTACAGTGTCACTGAGTTCCTGAACGAAAAAGATTTCCAGGATTTTAAATAAGTGCTTTTCAGCGGCGGATGCCTGCAATTATGTAGGTCCTAATGCATAATTAAAAAAAAAAACATTTTAATTGTCTGTTGGCTTTTAATTATTTTAATATGTTAATAATTAGTTGTATGTTTAGTTAAGTCTAATTAGGTTATCTTTGTTTTTGCTCTTGTTGACACGATCTACACCCTAAAAGGGTACATTGTAATGATCATGTATTGAAAATAAATAAATAAATATAGCTTAATGACAATAATACTGTCAATCCATAAATATTTTAGCAGGATGAAGACAAACTTTGAATGTTTATAATACACTTTTCAAGACCTGACCGCAAATCTGAATTACACACCTATAACATTGTGACAATGGGTATACATATTTTATTATTGTAAAATCAAAATTTTGACTAAGAGCGTTTTATGAGGTTCAAATTCATATTTAATTGATTAGGAACAATACTACTACTATTTACTAGTTCTAACTAAACACAACACGCGCGCACATAGAATATGGAGGCACATTATCTGGTTGAAATATTTGTGGTGTTGTCTATCACACTATTGTTGTTGGCTTCTTTGACACAATCGGCATGGAAGCTTCATTTGTTGGGGACCAACTTGAACCGTCACTTAATTTTGTGAGGATACAGTATCATCTTGTACCGGACCTGGACCATATGCCCAAATAGGATTTATTGGTGGATCCGTGTGATCTGGCACTGTAGTACTAATAATGTTATACTGCACCCTCACAAAATTCCTATCCGGGTGCGGTGGTGGCACCCTGGGTCGAGGATAAGCTGCTGCTTGGCGACGCCACATATTCCTAATCTGGCGACGTCGCTCAAAAAACATTTCATTGTTATTATTAACAACTGGTCTAACGATTTGAATATTGCCTTCCACAATTCTCAATTCTCTCCCGTTCCAATTTTGTTCTTCGTTTTGCATTTTAATTAATCAGTTTATCACTTTAAACCACTTTACACAACTTCTCGAAAATACTAAACTTGAGAGTCGACTGAAATAATGAATGTTTTCGCTTTAAAGGTGTGGCTTGTAAACTTTATCATTGATTGGTGACAAGGTACCATACCTTGGGTACCAATGAAAGTTATTTGCGACGCGATAGGCTGCAAAGAATGAAGCTCTAAAGAAGAATAAGAAATGGGTGCGGCCAATAAGTGTTCATTTCGCTGTTGGGAATTGTACATTAATTTATTAAATTTAATTAACATGTGAAGCGTGTCTCTTGCGATAAGTATCTTGACTTGTTTGCTGAAATTGATCGTTGTGCAATTTTGCAACAGCTGTCTTGAATTTCTTTTCTTATGCGTGTGTATAATTTTCACACCACATGTTAATCTGATGTGCAGTGCCAATTAAATACTAATATGTTTGATACTTTAATATACTGTGTTTAATTAGTATTGCTATCTCCTTATTAGCATACTACATTTTATTAAATTGCTTGTTATTTCATATTTATGCTGTAATATTTCCTTTAGTTATACTAATATGTTTGATTTTGGGGAGATAACTTTTAATATGGTGCATATATTTATATATATTTTATGTATGGGATAGTCATAATTAATAATTTGTGTTTAATGAGGATACTTATTGTTATCTGTACATCTATTTTATATAAGCAGTGGTCGTAATTATCTGTTTTGTTGCAGTCTAAAGCACATATTTTACTCCTCATTTTCCCGTCATATTCTTGGCGATTGGCCTTGTCTGTCCGTCTCTGTTTTGTTATGGTCTGAAGCACATTTACTCCTCATCTTCCCAACCTATTCTTGGCGGTTTAAAGTAGATTTACTCATTTTACCTCCTCAATATCCCTTCTATATACTACTGACCGAGTATGGCATGAGGGGCTCCTAACTAAAGTGAGAGCATACGGAATGCCGGTTCAATTTTGTTCATGGCTGTCGAGCTTTCTTAAAGACCGTTCTCTGCGAGTGGCGATGAACGGATTTCTTTCAGACACATTTAACATCAACGCCGGAGTCCCTCAAGGTTCTATTTTGTCGCCCACCCTTTTCTTACTATACATTAACGATCTTTTGGAAAAAACTAAAAATCCTATATATAGCTTCGCTGATGACAGCACACTTGTTTCATCTTTTACTTTGGATGCTCGGACATCGGCTGCTAATGCACATCTCTATAGACAGCAAGAGGTCTCACATCCTAACAAAGACCTGGAAGAAATTCTGTCTTGGGATGACAGTAACCAAGTAGAATTTAACGGTA